>AWOL01S0183937.1:11094-30481 GCA_000715115.1 Nicotiana otophora | reverse complement strand
GTGGCAAGCTTTATAACACATAGGAAAATGAGGAAAAATCAATGTGGATGATAAAGCAAACAATAGTTTGGTCATAACCTTTGATGTAATGAAAGTGAAGGAGAAAATGGTGCTATTTAATTTTGCAATAAACCTTTGATGTCTTTTTATAGTGAAATTCGGAACGAAAATAAAAATGCAGCGTGACATTGTCACGACCACCAGACTATTGATAGAGGTAATAAGACAAACCCACATGACAATATAATACGAAGCACCTTATATTCAATTATTAAATTAAAGCATATCTGATCTACCCCTTTAAATAATGGAAGAGTCCGGACATAAAGGTCATCATGTCAAATTCTTAATTAAATTTGAATATTAGTTACTTAATATTTCTGGAAACAAAATATATGTATTCTTAAACTAAACAAAAAGTATTATAAATTCATTTTTTCTGTTAAAAATAGTTTTTAATTGTATGAAATATTTATATAACAAAATTGTTCAACTTTCCTTACGATTAATAGCTCCATTCATGAATTGAGACTACAATAACAAATAACAAATTAAATACTGAAATCGCTCAAAATGGAGAGCAAGTGTAAACTATATCTCTAAAACTAATATCGTGCATGCAGAATATCTTGACATAAGAGTTATGCTAGCTCCACACCTACCAGTCATGTATCCTTATTAAGTTTGCTGCAAAGCTCCTTTAAGTTGGCTTAATTTTTAAAGATAGCAAACCTGAGTACTTGACCCTACCTGGAAGTAACAATCTACAAAACATCCCTAATAAATTAAAAACTACTTAAAGCCACATGGTTGATATGTTTTGTGTTTAGTTTAGTACAAAATCGTTTGTTCCAAGATCAGCGGATCATAAATGCAAGGTTGTGGCGTCCATGTCTAACCCAATTAAACTTTTGTTTCATTAATTATAAGAATTGCACCATCTTCAGGAACTCCATATATTC
The DNA here is from genome assembly GCA_000715115.1 of Nicotiana otophora. Taxonomy (NCBI): domain Eukaryota; kingdom Viridiplantae; phylum Streptophyta; class Magnoliopsida; order Solanales; family Solanaceae; genus Nicotiana; species Nicotiana otophora. The sequence goes on along the minus strand of AWOL01S0183937.1, from coordinate 29,519 downwards.
TGATCATAAACGCTATATGTAAATAAAAATGTGTATGAGATAAAATTGGTTAGTTACACCTCAGCGAATGACGGAGTGACACGTGGAACTAAAGACAGGTAGGACGTGAGTTAGCAAACAACTGGCACCGGATGTAAGCATGCAATCGGTGTTGAATAAATCCCGAAGACAAAGTAGCCGGTAATAAAGATTCAATGCATTGTCATCGGATAGCATTCAATGGGCAGCTGTTACAGAGAATATCTGCATTTATAGTCAACCGTTATACAGCCACCAATGACGGTTTTATTCTCATTCAAGTGAAGCTTGATTTGGGGATCTCGTCTCCCTAAATATAGCTATAAATAGGAAGATTAACATCCATTGTTGAAACAGAAACATTTTGTAAGCAAAAAAGCTATACTCTACTCTCATTTTATAATCCTCGGTCTTTGTTCTTGAATATTGTAATCGATTTTGCCACCGAAAAGGCTAAATTCATAGCCAGGCTCGTATTTCTTTTAATTTCATTCGCAATCTTATTTTTGTTCTTATTTATTTACTATTTTTGGATCTAATCGATTCACTTGTCTATAAACCATGCTATAAATTCAACCGTACCATTTTACGGGTAAACCGTTTGGCGCCCACTGTGGGTCATAGGCAATTGTGTAATTATTTTGATCCATTTATCTGTTACTAACAAATTTTGATTCCTTCCTTAGCAAAAGAAAGATCAGGTATGGCAGCTAATGATGTCAGTAATGTTTACAATGTTGGACCACACGATGAATGGGAAGAAGTGTTCCAGCATGATGATTCAATCAGCGAAACCCACAACGAAGGGGACGAAACAACCTCGGTTCGCTAAGGTCAGTATCCTCGGCACCTGCGGGGCCCAACTCCTGATGATACGGAGGATGAGCACGTTGTTGAAACAGTCAAAATCTTGAGAGAATAGCAAAAGGTGATTATGGATCACCTCTCCAGGCAAGATTAAGTGATGACGGAATTGAAGCAGGCGTTATCGGGTGCTTCCAATAATGCTAATGAAAGGGCCCCGGTTCCTCCCAACATTCTCGTAAATCAAACGACTCAAAGAACCGAGAACGACACTCCAAGGGAAGAGGTCGGTTTCGACGAGATCGGAGGTACTGGTAGAGGATCTGGGAACAACAATTTAAATGACCCTTTCAAAACCGAGCTCATGAGATTAATGAGAGAAATGATTGAACGAATGGATCAGATCCCGAGGGTGCCGCCGGTGTTAAAGGAAACAGATTCAAAGAAGTATACATAGTTGCCATTTAAACCAAGTGCGGCACCGGAATTGATCCCAAAGAGGTTTAAGATGCCAGATATACTAAAATATGATGGGACTTCAGATCTACGGAAGCACATCATGACCTACACTATGGCAGTAAAGGGNATTTTATAATCCTCAGTCTTTGTTCTTGAATATTGTAATCGATTTTGCCACCGAAAAGGCTAAATTCATAGCCAGGCTCGTATTTCTTTTAATTTCATTTCGCAATCTTATTTTTGTTCTTATTTATTTACTATTTTTGGATCTAATCGATTCACTTGTCTATAAACCATGCTATAAATTCAACCGTACCATTTTACGGGTAAACCGTTTGGCGCCCACTGTGGGTCATAGGCAATTGTGTAATTATTTTGATCCATTTATCTGTTACTAACAAATTTTGATTCCTTCCTTAGCAAAAGAAAGATCAGGTATGGCAGCTAATGATGTCAGTAATGTTTACAATGTTGGACCACACGATGAATGGGAAGAAGTGTTCCAGCATGATGATTCAATCAGCGAAACCCACAACGAAGGGGACGAAACAACCTCGGTTCGCTAAGGTCAGTATCCTCGGCACCTGCGGGGCCCAACTCCTGATGATACGGAGGATGAGCACGTTGTTGAAACAGTCAAAATCTTGAGAGAATAGCAAAAGGTGATTATGGATCACCTCTCCAGGCAAGATTAAGTGATGACGGAATTGAAGCAGGCGTTATCGGGTGCTTCCAATAATGCTAATGAAAGGGCCCCGGTTCCTCCCAACATTCTCGTAAATCAAACGACTCAAAGAACCGAGAACGACACTCCAAGGGAAGAGGTCGGTTTCGACGAGATCGGAGGTACTGGTAGAGGATCTGGGAACAACAATTTAAATGACCCTTTCAAAACCGAGCTCATGAGATTAATGAGAGAAATGATTGAACGAATGGATCAGATCCCGAGGGTGCCGCCGGTGTTAAAGGAAACAGATTCAAAGAAGTATACATAGTTGCCATTTAAACCAAGTGCGGCACCGGAATTGATCCCAAAGAGGTTTAAGATGCCAGATATACTAAAATATGATGGGACTTCAGATCTACGGAAGCACATCATGACCTACACTATGGCAGTAAAGGGAAATAACTTGGCCCACAATGAGATCGAATTGATTTTGTTGAAGAAGTTTGGAAAAACCCTTACGAAGGGCGCCTTAACTTGGTAGTCCCTCTTACCAAAACATTCTATTGACTCTTTTGAAATGCTTGCAAATTTATTTATCAAAGCTCCTGCTAGAGAAAGAAAGATCCAGGCAAGGAAGGTAGATATATTCAGGATATCTCAAGGAGAAACTGAATTGTTGCGAGAGTTCATGATCCGGTTCCAAAACGAAAGGATGATGTTACCAGCGGTTCCGGATGAGTTGGCAATGGAGGCATTTACAAAGGGTACCAACCCATTGAGCTCCTATGCCTCACAAAAATTGAAGGAAAGCTTGCTCAAATTTCAGGAAACCACATGGGCAGATGTTCACAACCGCTATGAGTCAAAGATCAGAATAGAAGATGATCAACTTGGTTCTTCAATGTCTTCCAAAGGACGGAATCGTGATAGAAACCAAGATAAGTTGAAAAATGATTTTGATACAGATCGAGACCCTCTAGAAGTCGTTTTCAACCTTACGAGAGGGCCGATGAGCGTGGTAACAAAAGATTCCAGTCATAGGATAGGTTCAATTCTGATAGAATTATGGATCATTGCCGGAGTAATAGATCGTTGTAGGATAAAGAGGTGCTAGGGCCCTGAGAATCGGCGTATCTTCAGTTGTTCGATTGCAATTTTAATATCCGCCTGGTGGAATTGGTGTCGGCAATGAGGAACACTAAAGAAGCTCAGTTCCCGAAACCAATCTGCTCGGATCCTAGGCAAAGGGATCCTAATATATGATGTGAATTACATGGGACTCACAACCATAGGACTAGGAACTGCCTACATCTTCGTGAAGAGGTGGCGACGTTGTTGAAGAATGGTCACCTCAGGAAATGTTTAAGCGACCGCGCCAAAAATAACTATGGGAGGAACAAGGATATTGCAGAACCATCAAAACCGGTAGCAGGGTCACCTCGGATGACAATTAACATGATCTTTGGAGGAGACGGAGTCAATGAGGTGACATTGTTTGCCAACAAAGAAGACGAAGATATCAGTGACTCATGGCAAAAGGATTCGAGAAGTCTCAAAAGATGACATCACCTACACGGAGGAAGATTTTGATGGAATTCTTCTATCGCACAATGATGCTTTGATAATCTCTCTTAATGTTTTAGATTTCAAAATTAAGCGTGTTTTGGTTGATCAAGGAAGTTTAACCAACATCATACAATGGAGAGTTTTGGAGTAAGCAAAGTTAACCGGGAACATCATTACGGCGACAAAGCTTCTAGCTGGCTTCAACCTAACAAGTATGACAACCCGAAGAGAAATTTTGCTGCCCACAGATGCCGAAGGCGTAACAAAGACCACCCTGTTGGAAGTGGTAGATGGCGATATGGGTTATAATGTAATCCTCAGAATACCATGGATACATGAAATAAAGGTCGTACCTTTAACCTACCATCAACTGTTAATGTTCCCAACACCAGAAAGGATTAAGCAGATCATAGGAGATCAACCGGCTGCAAGGGAGATGAAAGCAGTAATCATTTCCAGCAGCAAGGACAAATAAACCAGTAAATAGCAATTACAGGAACTGGTGCCTTCTCCCATCCCAATTGAAGATGATAAAAATGAGGAGTCATCTGAATTATATCAGGTACCGGAGGAGACGGATGCGACCAAGTCAACCATAAAAGAGCTCGAACAAGTGGCTTTGCTCGAAGAATATTTGTAAAGAAAATTCCATTTAGGAATGGGGTTGATTCCCGAACGTAGGTTAAAACTTATTGATTTTCTTAAATGTAACGTTGATTGCATTGCATGGTCGCATTCATATATGACAAGTGTTCCATTGGAGGTGGCGGTCCAAAATTGAGTCTGGATCGAAACTTCCCTCCAGTAAGGCAGACGACTGATAGCAGAGGTCAGAAATAGATTTGTTAAGGAAGAGGTAACCCGATTACTCAATATTGGTTCAATTCAAGAGGTAAAATACCCGGAGTGGCTACCTAACATAGTAGTAGTTCCTAAAAAGAATAACAAATTCAGGATGTGTGTAGATTATAAGAATTTAAATAAGGCGTGCCCCAAAGACTCTTTCCTATTGCCAAACATTGATCAAATGATTGATGCTAGGGCCGGGCACGAGTTAATGAGTTTTCTTGATGCTTAGTCCGTTATAATCAAATTAGGATGAATGTGGAAGATCAAGAGAAGACTTCTTTCATCACATATTTTGGTACATATTGCTATAATATGATGCCTTTTGGGCTTAAAAATACCGGAGCCACTTATAAGAGCCTTGTTAATAAGATGTTTGAAAAACGGATAGGTAAGACAATGAATGTTTATATTGACAACATGTTAGTTAAGTCTCTTAATGCAGGAGATCATCTAAAATACCTCCAAGAGATGTTTGACATTCTGAGAAAGTACAACATGATGCTCAACCCGGAGAAGTGTGCCTTCTGAGTGGGTTCCGGCACGGATCAAAGTAAATCTCGATAAAATCAAAGCCATAGAGGATATACCAGACCAGATGACAAGCGCGAAGGAAGTACAGAGGTTGACTGGTAGATTGTCAGCTCAAGCAGATTCATCTCAAGGTCTTCGGAAAAATGCCATCATTGTTTTTCACTTTTGAAAAAGAAGAATGATTTTGTATAGACTCCGGAATGCCAACAGAGACTGATTTATCTGGCGATCTCGCAAGTAGCAGTAAGTGTCATTTTAGTCTGGGAGGAAGAAGGTACACAATTTACCATCTACTATATTATTAAGATATTATCGGGAGCGGAGACACGATATCTGCACCTTGAAAAAATGGCCTTAGCTCTGGTATTTGCCTCTCAAAAGCTTTGGCCCTATTTTCAGTTTCATCCAATAATCATTGTGACAAATTTTTCCTTAAGGAATGTCCTTCATAAGCCTGAGTTGTCAGGCCATTTGGTTAAATGGGCAGTCCAAGTTAGCGAATTCGACATTAAATACAAGCCTAGGACTGATGTAATTCCTGACCGGTCATTTTGAGAATTAGTGTCCCGTTCGGTGGTTTAAGGTCTTGAGCAACTTCTTATTATGTATTTTGACTTGCGTGTATGGCCGGATTTGATTTTCAGATGATTCAGGATAAATAAGAAGGATTCTTATTTTAGAAGCTTAAGTGGTAAGAGTTGACCGGAGTTTGACTTTTATGTAGACGACTCCGGAATTGTGTTTTGATGATTTCAATAGCTTTGTATGGTGATTTTAGAGTCAGGAGTATGCCTGGATTTTGATTTGGAGGTCCGCAGGTTGATTTGTTGTATTTTGGCAATAAATTAGAAAGTTGAAGGCTTGGAAGGTTAAGAGGTTTGATCGAGAGTTGACTTTGATGATATCGGGTTCAAATTTCCATTCTGGGAGTTGGTATAGCTCCGTTGTGTCATTTGGAACTTGCATGCAAAATTTGATGTCATTCAGGGTTGATTTGATATGATTCGACGCGAGTTGTAGAAGTTGAAAGTTCATAAGTTTATTAATTACGATTTGAGGCGCGATTCATGGTTTTGATGTTTTCTGAGGCCTCGAGCAGGTCCGTGTTATGTTATGGAATTTTTTGGTATGTTCGGATGGGGTCCGGGGGCCCTGGGTATGTTTCGGATGGGCTTCAGGCCATTTCGTCTTGTTTTTGAGTTGCTGGTTTTCTGATGCTTCAGGTACTCTATGCGATTGCGGGTATGCTGTCGCGATCGTGATGTGTTGTGGGAGTTGGGCGTGGTTGTCTTCGCGTTCTCATAGCTATTTCAGCATTCACGATGCTTGAGTTATTTGTAGGTCGCGTTCGCGTCATGAAGACCGCAATTGCGTAGTACTGTGAAAGGAGGCAGGCTCATTGGCTTACGCGTTCGCGGAAGGTGTTGCGCGTTCGCGCTTCTCTGGTTCGCTGGCCTTCGCTATCACACTATTGTGTTCATTATCGCGTAGTGCATTATTTTGGGAAGTTATTATTTCTTCTTCGCGATCGCGTGTATATTTTCGTGATCGCGATGTGCAAATATCTTGGTAGAATATAAGAACTCTATTTCGAGGGTTTGGCCATATTGATTATATCTTGAGTTGAAGACCTCGGTTTTGGGTGATTTTGGAGGGTTTCTTCACGGTTTGGATTGGGGTAAGTGTTCTTTATTCGAAATTGATTATATTTCATGATTCCATCTTTATTTTTAACATTAAATTAGTGGTTTGAGTTGGAGTAAAATGAGAATTTTGTGAAAATTTGTATAAATGTAAAATGATGATTTGAAGGAGAATTGATATCGGAATTGGATAAATTTGGTATGGTTGGACTCGTATCGGAATGGGTGTTCGGATTTTGTCGGGTTCCGAGGTTTGGGTTGACTTTTAGTTTTCATTAAAGATCAAATCTTTGTTATCCAGAATTGGTTCCTACTGTTTTTATTTATGATATTAAGTTATTTTGGCTAGATTTGAGCCGTCCGGAGGTTTTTTCGCACGAGAAGGTCATTTAGAGTATCTGTCTAGCTTCTTTGAGGTAAGTATCTTGCCTAACTTTGTGGGGGGAGGAGCTACCCCTTAGTATTTGAGTCGTTTGTGCTATTTGTGTCATGTGAAAGCCTTGTCCGTGCGGTGACAAGTACGTACTCCATCTTATATGTGAAAATTGACCGGTTTAGACTCTTAGGCTTCTTTCATGTATTCATTTGGAATTGTTAGCACATGTTGATCTTGAAAGATATTGGTGAATATGTGAAGTGGCAGTCCCGAAGGGAGGCCCTCGAGGAGGTTCATGCCTGGGGTTTTGATTTATCGGCCGAGATCAAAAATGCTAAGGGGTTCGAGGTCGAGGTCAAGAAGTTGGCATATCCCGAGGACGAAGGAGACTTCGAAGGTTTTGGTGGACCTGGGGACGGAGAGGACCCCGATGGTCCTGGTGATGAAGCGGGCTCCAGCGAGGACCAAGCCGCTTAGGTGTTTTGTAGATGTTTTTGTACTTTTGTATTTTTTGTTGAGGCCATTTGGCCTTTGTAAAAGATATTTTAATATATATACAAGGCTTTTTCCCTTAGGCAATTTTCAAGCTTGTTTCTTTTTGCTTTTTTCTTTATGATTGCAAAGATTTTGGATGCCTTAGCACGAAATAATTAGGTCTTATTCGAAGGTCCGAACATTGATAGTTTTCGATATTGTTTCACTTAAGACTCGTGGGGGTCTTGGTATGACCGGAAGCTTTCCCCGAAATGTTTACATAGAATTTTTATAATTTTGCCAAGGGTAGCCTTGAACCGGTTTAGAAAATTGTAAGGCCTTGTGTTTTGGTTACGAATCTCGGACGTCTCCGAGCCATTCTAGGACGGCCGTAAACTTTTAATTTTGGATGTTGCCCTATGGGTTTATTACCCCGAGTCACCCGGGCTTGTCTAAGATAACAGCCCCCGAATGGGGATAGCCGTAGCCTTTAATGTTTGACCATGCCTAATAAGTTTTGTGCCCCCGGGCTTCGATAGCCTAGGCCGTCCGGGTTTGTCTTTGGACGACAGTCCCCGAGTGAGAGTGATCTCTTAGACCCAAATAGAGGTGTCCCTTAGGCTCGATGTCTTAAGGGAACAGAATGTAGTAATTCTTTATAGACAAAGTATTTATCTGTAAGGTAGAAACTTTCTTTCAATTCTGTACGCAATATACAAAGTTTTCAATCTTTTTGTCATGGCTTGGATGGTCTATGTGGGCATGGTTCATTTGACCATTTGGCCCTTACAGTAAATCCTATCCACCAAGACTCGACTATTCGAGCACAAAGTTTCTTTCCTTGCTAAAATCATTGTCCGAGGGTGACGCCCCCAGTATTCGAGGTCGAACATTAGAGAAACCTCGGATACTATTGACATGATCTTTGACACCGGTTCTCGGTTGGTCTTCAATTCTAAGTTAGCACGATCCATTGTTACCTCGTTAAAAACCTTGCTGGAAAACCCATTTGGAACAAAACCGGTTCAAGGGAAAAAGAGTGCAACGCATACTTTCAGGCCTAAAAGTTGTATCATTCGTTGACCGTTACCTGCAAGTGTTAGTCCAATATGTAAAGAAAAGAAATGAATGCGCTCGTACCTTTGTAATAGTATCGTTTCAAGTGGGTTATGTTCCAGTTGTTCGGTAGCCGTTCACCGTTCACTTCGAGTTTGTACGATCCTTTGCGGGTGATCTCGATAATCTGATATGGGCCTTCCCAATTCGGTCCCAGCTTCCCTTTGCTCGGGTTTCGGATGCTCAGCGTCACCCTTCTTAACACCAAGTCCCCAATACTAAAGTGTCGAAGGTTAGTTCTTCGATTGTAATACCTTTCGATCTTTGCTTTTGGGCAGTGATTCGGATGAGGGCGACCTCACACTTTTCGTCTAACAGTTCCAGGTTCGTACTCATGGCCTCGTCGTTTGACTCTTTGGTCGCATATCGGACTCGAAGACTCGGTTCTCCTACTTCGACCGGTATAAGAACTTAGGTACCGTAGACCAACGAGAATGGAGTGGCCCCGGTACTAGATTTTAAGGTCGTACGGTATGCCCATAGGACTTCGGGCAATATTTCCTTCCATTTTCCTTTGGCATCGGTCAACCTCTTTTTGAGGTTCTGGAGTATGGTTTTGTTCGTGGACTCTGCTTGCCATTCCCACTAGGGTGATAGGGTGTCGATAGGATTCTTTTGATCTTATGATCCTCGAAAAACTTGCTCACTTTGCTGCCGATGAACTGCTTCCCATTGTCGCATATGATCTCGGCCGGCATTCCGAACTGGCATATTATGTGGTCCTAGATGAAATCAATAATTTCCTTCTCCCTGACTTTCTCAAATGCTTGGCCTTCCACCCACTTAGAAAAATAATCAATCATAAATAGGATAAATTGATCCTTACCGGGCTCCCAAGGTAGGGGACCAACGATGTCCATCCCCCATTTCATGAACGGCCAGGGTGACATGATCAAATGTAGCGGCTCCCCAGGCTGGTGGATCATCGGAGCATGCCTCTGACACTCGTCGCATTTTCGTACGAACTCCTTTTCTTCTTTTTCCATATCGATCCAGTAATAGCCGGCTCTGATTATCTTCCGAACCAATGATTCGGCACCCGAATGGTTCCTGCAGGTGCCCTCGTGGATTTCCCTCATGACATACTCAGTATCTCCCGGTCCTAGACATATTGCAAGTGGGCCATTGAACTTTCTCCTTAATAAGGTACCATCTTCGGAAAAGCTGAACTGGGCCGCCTTTGTATGCAGAACCCTCGACTCTTTAGGATCCGAAGGTAGTTTTCGGTGTTCAGATACTCCATATATTTATTTCTCTAGTTCCAGGTTAGGCTTGTTGAGTTTATCTCAGCGTGACCTTCTTCCACTACCGATCTCATGAGTTGTACGACCGTCCTCGAATTGAACTCATCGTCATCGACCGACGATCCCAGGTTAGCAAGAACATCGGCCTCACTATTTTGATCCCGAGGTACATGTTGCAAAGTCCACTCCTTGAACCGGTGTAGCGTTACTTGCAGTTTATCCAGGTATCTTTGCATTTGCTCCTCTCTGACTTCGAATGTCCTATTAACTTGGTTCACCACAAGGAGGGTATCGCACTTAGCCTCAATCACCTCCGCCCCCAAGATTTTAGCCAGTTCGAGACCTGTAATCATGGCCTCATACTCGGCCTCGGTGTTAGTCAATTTTACAGTCCTAATAGATTGTCTAACTATAATACCTATCGGTGGCTTCAATACGATGCCAATTCCAGATCCCTTTGCGTTCGAGGCACCATCCGTAAAGAGAGTCCAGATTCGCGAAGAATTCCCCGAGTTCAATAACAAATCTCTTTCGACCTCGGGTATTAGGGCCGGCATAAAGTCGACCACGAAGTCTGCAAAAATTTGAGATTTGATGGCCGTCCGGGGTCGATATTTGATATTGTACCCGCTGATTTACACGGCCCATTTGCCCAGTCTTCTCGAGAGCTTGAGTTTATGCATTATGTTCCTCAGTGGGTAAGTAGTTACAACACATATGGGGTGGCATTGAAAGTACGGATTTACCTTTCTAGAGGCGCTTAGCAAAGCGAACGCCAATTTTTCTAGGTGAGGATAGCTAGTTTTGGCCTCGCCTAGAGTTCTGCTAACATAATAGATAGGAAATTGCTTACCTTCTTCTTCCCGGACCAGGACTCCACTTACTGCCACCTCGGATACTGCTAGGTATAGGTACAACTGTTCGTCTGCCTTCAGAGTGTGAAGAAAAGGTGGGCTCGAGAGGTACTGTTTGAGTTCCTCCAAGGCTTGCTGGCACTCCGGAGTCAATGAGAAGTTATTCTTCTTCTTCAACAGTGAGAAGAACCGATGTCTCTTGTCGGAGGATCTTGAGATAAATCAACCCAAAGCGGCTATGTATCTGGTTAACCTTTTGTACGGACTTGACGTTGTCCACTGCGGTAATGTCCTTTATGGCCTTGATTTTATTAGGATTGATTTCGATCCCTCGGTTGGATACCATGAATCCGAGAAATTGTCCGGATCCGACTTCGAATGTAATATTTTCTGGGCTCAGCTTTATATTGTATTTCTTCAATATGTCGAAGGTTTCCTGCAAATGCTTCAAATGGTCCTCTTCTCGCAGGGACTTAACCAACATATCGTCAATATAAACCTCCACTGATTTTCCTATCTGTTCTTTGAAAATCCGATTTACTAGGCGTTGGTAAGCGACACCGACATTTTTTAGTCCGAATGGCATTACGTTATAGAAATAGGTACCGTACTTAGTGATGAAGGACATTTTTCCCTAATTGCCCAGGTTTATCTGAATTTGATTGTACTCCGAATAGGCATCGAGAAAACTGAGGATCTCGTGGCCGGCTGTCGTATCGATCATGCGATCGATGTTGGGCAAAGGGAAAGAGTCCTTGGGACATGCCTTATTCAAATCTTTATAGTCTACACAAATTTTTAATTTATTCCCTTTTTAGGGACTACCACTACGTTTGCTAACCAATCCAGGTACTTAACCTCCCGAATGGACCCTATTTTAAGGAGTTTAGATACCTCATCTCTCTTGAAAACATAGGATTAGTAGCATCAATAAACACACTATAGGCAGGATTTCTAACAATTAAACTTGATTTTATAACACTTTATCCCTATAGGCAGGCTATCTAAGTGAGGCAGTAAAAAAACAGCATGGAGTAGTTGATTAATTATTAAACCTTATAGCCATGGTATCTAGATTAGCAAAAGTATTGCATTGTTGTATCCTATAGGCATATTATCTAAGAACGTTGAAAAGTGGACATGGAAATAGGTGTAGCATATTTTGACAAGTTAAATGAAGTGTGTGTATGAATCCTATAGGCATGATTCCTATCAGTGTGCAACATAAGCTAAACGAAATAAATAAGGCATGCTGGATGTAATAGCAAATAGAACACATAGACCCTATATGCATGTTTTCTACCCATTCATGCAAGTATTAGAATATCTCAGCCCCCTTTTATTAACTTCCCCATTATTCGTTATTACAAGTTATTACAGCCCGAATGAAATAATCAATTATGAATAATTACAGAAAAGACCACTATAGGCCCAATGATAGTCACAGTACAGATAGCCCAGTACTTTTCTAGGCCTTCGACAGCTCCAGTAGACTCAAAAACCCAGCTTATAAGACATGTAGTAAGTCTGAAGCCAACAACCAAGCCCAAAAGCAAAAGACTATATGTTGAACTAACTAAGCTTGGAAGGAAGCCCACACACTTATTTTCTTAAAGCTGTAAAACTAATTATCACCAAGATGTATAGACAAAATCATGTGACACGTTGGCAGGACACACACAAGACGAGTTCATGCTTGCGTTTTAAGGGGACATGATTGATTATCCTGGGATAACAGACTCTTTCGAATAAAGTTTCAAACACTAGCATGGTCAAAAACAACTTAAGGCAATTTTCTAATAGGGGATCTGATCATGAAAAGCTAAGGGGGCAATAAAGAACAACCTCAATGTAGTACGTTCAGCATGGAAATTAACAGTATAGGTTCATGGTCGAGCAATTACTTAACAAGAGAAGGTTATCACAATACAAGAGATAATATCAAACTTCAACAGTAAGAGAAGCAAGCATCAAATCTAATACTATTTTTCCATATATAGTGAAAGAATGTCAGCTGAAATATTTATTCCTAAGGTCTGAACTGGTACTAAGGAGTGCAGGATTGAGCAAGTCAGCAAATACACAAGAGAATCACAAATACAAAATAACAGGTCCTCATGAACGGCAGGACCAAAAGAGTAACAAGTTAGGCATGGACTAAATTACTTCCTAAGCATGAGTTTGGTTGACATAACAATCCAGGACAGGGTAGGAAAGCAGGATTGACAACAAGCATCAGCATAACATAGCAAACTAAACTGGTGTAGTTGTGCGGGAATTCTCAATATGCAAAGACACCTTAAGAGCTACATTGTCACATAAAGGCTGGATATTGCATTTTACCTTATAGACTATAAGTATTATTAAACAACCCGCGATTGAACTAAGTATGGAACACACAATAAAGCTCATAATTAGCTGACATCACTGTTAAGAATTGGTCGCAGTAGAGTATCAGATACATTAGAACACATGAGTTGGTCTATCGTACGGATGCAGAACAAAGTAGGGGATAAATTCAGGGAGAGTAGCAGGTAATAAGCATTCAAACACACACATTAAGGTAAACATGCTTAAGAGAGCCAACAATCATTCATATTAAACACATGTAATAGATATATCTGAGTTGGGAATTTTAGGCAAGTTCAAATACTAGAAAAAGTTCAAAGTCACAAGACAACTTCAGAGCCAATAAGGCTGCATACAGAGATGGCATAGAAACATATTAACTCACATAAATTTCAGTGGCATGAGTATACAAATTACGAACACAAACGAAGGAGAATGAAACTACGAAGGCCAAGGAACTTACCAGTTATCAAGTGATAAACATATAAACAAGAAGAACTATCTCAACAATACTCCAAACTTTAACTAAAGAGCAGTAGAACCCAAAATCTCAGTGCGTCACAGTTTCCAAGGGTTTCAGATGAACCCCGGGTAGTGCTCGCACCAATAAAGGTCAATTAATCGAATTCTAGTAGCCCTGGATTTCAACCGGCCAAGAACCAAAGTTCAGAACAATATAGAGTGAAAGAGTAAAAGAACAATAGTGATTAATGTCTCCTCCTTGGGGAATTTGGGAGAGGGGTTCATATAGTGTTGAATCAGGTGAGCAATCAAGGAATGACATCAACCAAACATAAACCAGTAAAAGAAAAATATTAAATGCAATAAGTAGAGTAACTGGTGAAGGAAAGAAATCAAATTCCAAACCCTAATTAGGGTTCCTGGGTCGCAAGCCAGCAAGTAAAGGTGAGAATCACCCTTTTTTCTCATGTATATGGACACAATATCGTCCAAATTCCATAGATCAAAGTCAATCTAATTCGATCTCAGAAGGTCATACATGCCAAAATTGAGCAAGTACTCAAGTAATTCCACAGACGCATACATAATAGCAAGGTATTACGAATAAGGTAAGTGAATCAAAGAATAATTTCATATTTTAGGTTGGAATCGGAGAAGATTAGGTGAGGCGACTGCTAGGGTTTCTTAGAAGAGAGGGGGGAGTTGAGAGTATTTTGAGCCGGCCATTTGGGAGGTAATAGGTTAGGGTTTCAGGGGTTTGGGTAATAAAAATAAGGGGGGCTGTGGGTCGTTGATCTTTGAGATCGACGGCCAGAATTTAATGAGTGGCGGATCGGGTTAGCGGACGGGTATAAGGTAGTGGGTTGCTGGTATTGGGTTAGGGGTTATTGGGCTGAGGTTTGGGGTACTTGGTCCATTAATTTGGCCCGAAAAATTGGCTTAGGATTGGGCAGGATTTTAAATACAAGAAATTAAGGGACAATAATTTAATAAAATAGTTAAATCAAAATATAAAAAATACTATTTACGAAACGTAATACTTTAAAATAATAGTTGAAGATTTAAAAAAAATATGAAAATATTATTTTGATCCTAAATAAAATGACAAATGCAATTAATTTTAGAATATAGGCTATTATTATAAAATTATATAAATAGCTCAAACAATACAGATGTGATTATATAAAATGAAGTAGAATATTATAATACATACATGTGGGTGTAAATAATAAATTTGGATGATTAAGTCATCACAAAATAATTTGAAAGGATAATTAATAAATATTTAAACAATTAAAATGCAAGAGAAAATCAATTTTAAATCCTTAAAATTATGAAATATTACTGAAATTCCTTATATGACTCTTGTAAATTGGTGATGATGCAAAAATAATATTTTAAAAGTGTATATGATATTTATAAAATATGGGGGCAAAATTAAGTATCAATAACGGGTGTTGTAAATGTAGGTTCGGTAGCGGCATATAAAGGTGGAACGTACCGCTCTTGAGCGGCATGTGCCACGTGTATGTGCTAGTTGGTGGTGAAAGTGACTCAGTCGCGAGGAGGGGTAGTTGCATTAGTGGTAATAGGCGGGTTTTGTGATGTCTAAGAATATTGTGGTATGTAGGGGGTGTGAACATGAGGATTTGGAGGGTTAGCAGGTGTTACTGGAGGTATAACTTGGGTAGTGGGGTTTGAGGTTGGAGTGTTGTTGTTTTTGCATGATGTTGAAGGAAAATGATCTGGAAGTGAATCTAAAGAAGGGAATCTGGGTGGTTGAGGAAGTGTTGTCATGGCCAGGTGCGCCAATTCTCGAATATGATGTACCTCTTTTCTTAAGGATTCTATTTCTTGGGCCATCCTGGTCACGTGCTCATCATTCTTAGTACTGTCCTTTTCCCCTGATCGCCTTGGGCTGTCGGCTATGACTAGAGCATGTTCAATTGGGTCTTCTCTAGCTGACATCTTTCCCTTAGACCTTAGATTGTATGGTGGCTCCGCCAGTTTTAGTCGAGGCAAACCAACTTTCTTTTCTTTTTGGGAGTAATAATAAAGCAAAAGAAAAATAAGAAGAAAGAAAAGAAAAGGAGTAAGAGTCAAGTTTTTCATTTATGCGAGCAAGAAATTACATAGAGCAGATAACTCATGCATTACAGCTAGCGCGTTCCTAGAATTCACGGGGACATCTCATTGCCGGAGGTAGGCCTAATTTGTGGATGTTTGACAAACATTTAGACTTGACACATTTAGATCTGAAGCAATTTGTGTTCATTGATAATTTGGATTGATACAAGCGAGAACAAGGATTAAATCAGATGTTAAAAGAGTTTTGAAATCGGCACATAAGTGGTCTAAATTTTATAAGTTTATAAAAGAGATTGAGTTATGAAAACACTTTGATTTGGGGGATGATTATTTACATAATGATATAATGATGTTTGAGAAAAATCATATCTAAGATTTATCTTATATTTGAAGGATTTTCAAAGAAAGGTCAATTGCTGGAAATTCCTTGCGACGATCTTCTGAAGTTATGATTTTTCTTTTGAGAGAACGAAAATTGAAGTCTAGTTTTCCTTTTAGAAATAGAGTTGCTTTTCACTAAGTTCTATATTTCAAAAGCTTTTAAAGAAGATAAGGGTGAGTGAAAATCATAGCAATTATCGAATAGATTACAACTTGTGAACTAAAGACCTAATGTTAGCTAATTTTCCCTTTTGAAAATCCTATATTGTTTAAGGCTTGCCTAAGTTCATATGATATTAAAGCATAAAAGAAAAAAAGAAAGCATGTGTTCTAATATATGAGTGTTATATACATGAGAGATAAAATAATACTAAAGACATAACAAATACAACTAAAATATTAAACTAGTAAAGGCGGTAAACTAAATTAACGAGGCAGTAATAATAATAAAAAGCGTTGAGGGAAAGAGGACTAGACTCTAGGATTGGGCATCAAGAAGATAGGCCAGTAATAAAGGAACACGGCTGACTTTGGACCACTGGACGCGATGCAATAGAGCTGGAATTGTGCCTGAGTTCATCAAGAACTCAGAGGCCCAAATAGATGTACATGTGAAAGATAAGAAAGTCATTAGATATATATCCAATATATTAAACGTGTTCCAGCTACAGAACACTTCAATGTACAGGACAAATACATAAATAATTAATTGAAGCAAGAACAATATTAATATAGTAGAGAAAATTATATATTAATGTGGTGGCTTTTTTTAGCAAATAATTCACATTGGAAACCTTTCGTTGTCATTAAAAACTAAACCCTTAAAGAACTAAATGTGTCATTGAATCAAGAGATAAGGAGGGAACCCCCCACTCAAGGTCGAAGCTCCCTTTGGATCCCCTGACACTTCAAAGTTCCCAAGGGACTCAAGGCCCAGGGCAATACTTGTGCCGGGGAGGGCATCCCAACCTAAAGTCGAACTCCGCTCTCAAATACCCTTAATAACTAACAACATATTTCCTTATGGGTTAAATTGCCCATAGGGCCCTTCCAATGCGAACTAAATACTAAAGTACTTCCTACCACAACATACATACTTTCCTCTTAATAATACAAGATAATACATACTACTATGATACTAAATAGGGAAAACATATCAAGGAAAATTAAAGGGAGAGGGGCTAAGCTTATAATACACACAGTTTCATAATTACATCATTAGGGAAATGAATCACTAAGGCAGAGCATATTCAAACATGCATTGATAATATTACTTGGCAATTTAAAGACATCAAGGCAGATTCAAACCAACAGTCATAGTCAACAATTATTTCAGAGATATAATCAAGGTCATGGGTATGAATTCTTATCATGATTACACTCACAGATTTAAACATAGTATCCTTAAGGTATAAATATCATCATTCTTCTAACAGTATCAACTAGTTATCATGTTCAAACAATATAAAAAAGTGACTTCATTATGGTTTGAGAGACCAGTTTTAGATCAACAGTAGGAATAAAGACTGAGCATGGTTCAAAACAGAGTATGGTGTTGTAGAATTAAGCAACGGCTAGCAACATTCAGTCAACTGCTTATGGGCAGAATAAATGAGGTAGTGACCTCAAACACGTATAGGAACTTTACACATTACAGGATCAGACTGATCAGGCAAGTGGAGAGAGAAGATGAAAACATTATATCAAATAAGTTCAAACTCAACATGAATCTAGCTCAGCATATAGTTATGAAGTAATCGTGCTTCAATTTTATCATTGGTTTTAGCATTAGGCCTAAATCATTTCTTCATAAGAGATAAGCTAACTATAGATGCATGCAAACTTTTCAAAAATCCACAGGGGATCAAAGACTAAGGACAGGGTTGTATTGCACATGTGTATGAAGATCTCAACTGGTTATGGAACAGAAAAACCTAGCTATGCAACAATTGCTAGTTGACTTTATCTAAACAAATCATGACTTATACTAAAAGAGAAAAATACTTAATCTTATAGAATGTATATGCAGCAAAGATCCATGAGAAGAAAACAGCTTGGTGCAGATAAGATGGTGTTCCTATGCATGCAACAGTTGACCATGATCATGGGAAATTCCTAATGACAGCTCAGATATCACTCTTAGAATTAACAGGTACAGATACAGAGAAAAAAGCATCTGGGTACTTATATTCCTTCAACTTCGTTAAGTGACATGGACATATGGTATATCAGTTAAGATTATCACATAATGAGCCTGACTACAACATATTGAATGCAGGGAAATAATATGCAGAGATGGACATTATAACAGTATTATTGATGAAATGAAAACATGAACATGATTAGTTTATCAATGATAGAAATCAAACAGAATAAAGACCATAGAGCTAATTCAAAAGCAGTTTTAACGAACACTGGCAGACAAGAAAGTTCTTGAACATTGTAAGTTCGAACTTAAGGTTAAAGGACAAGGACACAAGTCTTGAACAAATTCAGATTTCACTAGCTACCAAATAACACATTTAGCCTTTAAAACTCATAAAA
>AWOL01S0183867.1:0-10790 GCA_000715115.1 Nicotiana otophora | reverse complement strand
CACTGTGAATTCAGTGGGCTCGAATACGATTTATTGTTTCATTACGATAATTTATATTTTGCACAATTATTATTTACAAATATAACAATATTGGCGGGACTAACAGTGCTTACGATCATAGCAACCCACCTGATGAGAAATAGGAAATAGAAAAGGAAAAAAGAGAAATGAACACAGAAGAGTGAAGAAAAATCCAAAGCTCAAAACCCCAAAAGTGTGAAAGGCTGATGCAGAAGAAAAAGGCAAGGATATATTACGTAAGTCTGAATAAAAGTATAAAAAGATGGATGCATGATGCATGGGGATGCAGCAGTACCAGCTCGGGGAAGAAAAAAGAGAAATATCTCAGTTTGCATTATAGATTGTTTTTTCATTTGCTTTTTCGTACAATTAGGACGAAAGCAATGCAATTTTCAGAAACTCAGTAATCGAATCTATCCATGTATATTCTCTCCTGATCAATGCTCTGTAGGTAAAATAGAGTTTAGAGAAAAGAGCTACTCCAGTACTTAATTTTAAGATTTTTAAAGATAGTCTCTGCCTAGCCGGAACAGCTGTTTGGAAGGGTATAAGTGGGCTACTGGAGCAACGGAGCCTCATTTTTTTTATTATACTTTATACTATAATTTAAATTCATTTAGATATACCTTAAAGTATTTGGTAAACGTTGGAATTAAATTTTACAAGTTTATTTCAAATGTGCAAAGGAGCCTCATTTTTGTTAACATGGATATAAATTCACTGCTACATTTTAAAAATCTAGATTACGAGACTGCTCATAATTGTTTTTTATTACAGAAACATGAGATGTTATCTCTTTTGCTTTGTTTGATATTTTCGTTTTAAACTGAATAAACAAAAGCAAAAGGGAAATAGAAAACTACTGAAAACCTTTGGCAATGGTGTTATGTTCTTTTGTGATGGTCAAATTGTAGAATCGATAGGCTGACAGTTGAAATAAATGGGGGAATAAAATCAGTATAGGAAAAAGTATAAACTCCTCCGGCAGTAGTCACAGGAAAAAGAGAACCAGAGAGAGACTTGACATAGAGGCACGCANGAAAAATCCAAAGCTCAAAACCCCAAAAGTGTGAAAGGCTGATGCAGAAGAAAAAGGCAAGGATATATTACGTAAGTCTGAATAAAAGTATAAAAAGATGGATGCATGATGCATGGGGATGCAGCAGTACCAGCTCGGGGAAGAAAAAAGAGAAATATCTCAGTTTGCATTATAGATTGTTTTTTCATTTGCTTTTTCGTACAATTAGGACGAAAGCAATGCAATTTTCAGAAACTCAGTAATCGAATCTATCCATGTATATTCTCTCCTGATCAATGCTCTGTAGGTAAAATAGAGTTTAGAGAAAAGAGCTACTCCAGTACTTAATTTTAAGATTTTTAAAGATAGTCTCTGCCTAGCCGGAACAGCTGTTTGGAAGGGTATAAGTGGGCTACTGGAGCAACGGAGCCTCATTTTTTTTATTATACTTTATACTATAATTTAAATTCATTTAGATATACCTTAAAGTATTTGGTAAACGTTGGAATTAAATTTTACAAGTTTATTTCAAATGTGCAAAGGAGCCTCATTTTTGTTAACATGGATATAAATTCACTGCTACATTTTAAAAATCTAGATTACGAGACTGCTCATAATTGTTTTTTATTACAGAAACATGAGATGTTATCTCTTTTGCTTTGTTTGATATTTTCGTTTTAAACTGAATAAACAAAAGCAAAAGGGAAATAGAAAACTACTGAAAACCTTTGGCAATGGTGTTATGTTCTTTTGTGATGGTCAAATTGTAGAATCGATAGGCTGACAGTTGAAATAAATGGGGGAATAAAATCAGTATAGGAAAAAGTATAAACTCCTCCGGCAGTAGTCACAGGAAAAAGAGAACCAGAGAGAGACTTGACATAGAGGCACGCATATTAAGGCAAAAAGTCTTCTTGTTTCTTTTGTAAAAAATTTCGAAAAAATAAAACTAGAAATTCTAATATTAGTACGTGTAGTACCAAATAAACATACTTGTACTTGACAGAGTTGTGTGTTTTTATTTGACCCTTTCACAAACAAACTTATGTAGATATACAATTTTATTTTTAACCTAAACTTAAATAATATTTACTACGTAAGTATTTTTTGCGTACTTAAATAATTTTTTATTATTGGCTATAGGAGATGAGTATTCACGTGATTTAACTTTTTAACCGGACAGCTAATTTGACTTTTCGTGATAAAGCCTTGTGTTAAGCATACAGGTCTAGGGTTATAGTTATACTGACAGAGCCCTTCTGTTTAAAACACTGCTCTTCCAATTTTTGAACAGTATTTCGGGTGTGTAGTCAAAATACTGCCGATGCCCTTGGCCAACAATCACATCGATGGTTGATTTATGGTATTTTCAAGTTGACTAATTTAGTTTTTTTCTCTACCCAGTCGGACAAGGTGGGTTGCTCTGATGGTAAGCACCCTCCACTTTCAACCAAGAGGTTGTGAGTTCGAGTCACCCCAAGAGCAAGGTGTGGAGTTCTTGGAGGGAAGGATGCCGAGGGTCATTTGGAAACAGCCTTTCTACCCCAGGGTAGGGGTAAGATCTGGGTACACACTACCCTTCCCAGACCCCACTAGTAAGATTATATTGGGTTGTTGTTGTTGTCGTCTCTACCCAGTCGGCATTTAGGTGCACTACATGAAAGCTAGTCAAGCTTATGTATAATTTGCATTGAGTTTATAGAACGGAATGATGTAAAGTATTTTGGTATATGAATCCGGTATTAATTGGAACTGAAGGAGCATAAACTTTAAAGTTCAAGATAGTAATTGAAAAATTCAACTTTAGATACTTTTTGTCAAAGATATCAATTAATTTGATAACTGGAAAGCAAAATGTGGCACTTGATGTTAGTCTAAGTGGGCGTTTTGGACATAAAAGCTGTGAAATTCAGGAAAAAGGTGTTTTTTTTTTCTAAGTTAAAAATGTCATTTGAAAATTTGAACTGTGTTTGGACATGAATATAATTTGGAGCTGTTTTTGAATTTTTGTGAGTGCTTTGAAGTAAAAATATTGAAAAATAGCTTTTTGGAGTTTTTTAAATTCTGAAAAAATTTTGAAATTCAACTTCAAGTGAAATTAGAAATATCTATGGCCAAACACTTATTTCGAAAAAAGTAAAAAATATTTCGAAAAAAAAAAGAAACTTTTTTATGGCCAAACGGGCCCTAAATCTCTTCTATATCGGAAATCCCTTTTGTAAATAAATTAGGCTTCCAAAGAGATTTAACTCCCGTTTGGCCATAGATTTTGGCTTTAATTTTCAGAATATTTTTAAAAATATTGTTTGTTTATGAAATATGATTATGTTTTGGGAGAAAAAAATTCAATAATTTTTACGTTCCCAAAAACTGGTTTAGGGCAATATTTGGGTAAAATTTTGTCTCACTCACAAAACTTCAACTTTTCTTCGAATAAAATACATGTCTAAACATAATTTTAATTTTTTAAAATAATTTTTCAACGCAACTTTAAAAACCCTTTTGACAAGTTCAATCACATATATGTCCACACTCCAGCTTACACACACTTTACCTCTACATTCTTTACTCTTCTGTACATCATAATAAAATTTTCTCACCAAGACTTGATATAGACTGGGGTAAAATCGAGGCTCCTAAGTGCCTCGATGAGCCTCGATTTTTCGGCAGGGCAAACGAAGCAAGGGTGCAACTATAAGAAACTGAAATCGGAGCTAGAATCCTATCGTATCAAGACCCGAATAAAATACCTATCCTCGGAACCATCGAGATCACATTCCCCGAATTCGGTTTGTGTTCCAAGACCTCGGAAAGCATTACCAAACGACCGCACATGATTAACAAAGGGCCGTGATATCCATGCCCAACCGAATATCATGGTGTGAATCTCGGCCCGTTTCGGCAACAAATCAGTGATTAGCGAAAAGAAAGATTTTTACCTTTCTTAGAATTATACTTAGGATAAAACTCCCCTACTATATAAAGGGGAGGTTTATTATTCAATAAAGACACTGTAACACGTATATCAAGGTAATATACATTTGTTTTCTCTGCTCCTTAAAGTGATTCAAAGTGCTTAATTTTGTTCATAGTTCATCATAAGTGTTTGGCCCCGAACCGAGGGCAGGTTAATTGTTAAGCTCATAACCGAGCCCGGACTCAATACTATTGCTGGTTTGGCGGTTTATTGATCTATCTTTAATTTGCTCATCTAACATTATTAATCACTTGTATTGAATTAGTCCACATATCCTTAAAACTGCGTATAAATTCAATTGTTATCCATTTTTAAGGGTAAACAGTTTGGCGCCCACAGTGGGGCTAAAGATAATAGTGGTAATTTGACACAAATTTTCATAACACACTCTGTTTTACGCTTGTTCTTTGAGATTTTAATTTCAGGTCAACATAAAAATATCGAACTCTCAGTATACTCAATTGAACGTTGATGTTGAATCTGGCCATCACGGCGAAAATAACAATACAGTGCCCAGCAACGAGGTGCCCCTTACTGATTCCAATAGAGTCCTAGTTGCAGACCCAGTCGACGCCAACCTGCCGACCGACCCTGAGAACAACGTTCGTGGAGAAGCCCATCCAACGACTCGAGTAACGCCCGCAGGTGAAGGCGACGAGATCAATTTGCGGGTAATCTTCGAAATGTGACAGGCCCAACAAGCGGCGATAGCACAACTACAGAATCAAAGTCGCGCCCCCAGTAGAGTTTAGCCCGAACCATCCCGGGAAAATGCCCAAAGAAATGAGCAAGCCACAGAAAGGTCGGGTGAAGCTGAGCCCTGGACCAACCCCGAAATAATAAAAATGCTTTAGGAACTGACAAAGCGGGTGGAATCGAAGGAGAAGAAAATTGAAGCCAACGACAAAAAAATGGAGATCTATAACTCCAAAGTCGATCAAATCCCAGGAGCGCCCCTGATAAATAAAGGCCTAGACTCCAAGAAATTTGTCCAAAAGCGTTTCCCTCCGAGTGCGGCACCGAAGCCAATCCCGAAGAAGTTTCGTATGCCCAAAATTCTGAAGTATAATGGAACCACAGATCCAAATGAGCACGTGACCTCTTACACGTGTGCCATATTGGGAAATGACTTAGAAGAGGACGAAATCGAGACAGTTTTGCTAAAAAGGTTCGGGAAATCGTGTCAAAGGGAGCAATGATATAGTATCACAACTTACCCCCAAATTATATTTATTCGTTTGTTATGATTACATATGCCTTTGTGAAAGAGCATGCCGGGGACAAGAAGGTCGAGACCAGAAAATCAGATATTTCAAAGTAAAACAAAGAGACAACGAGATGCTCAGGGAGTTCGTATCGAGGTTTCAAATGGAACAGATGAACTTGCCTCCGATTGCGGATGATTGGGCCGTTCAAGCATGCACCCAAGGACTTAACCCCCGAAGCTCCTAGGCTTCGCAGCAACTGAAATAAAATTTGATAGAGTACCTGGGGGTAACTTGGGCCGACGTCTATAATAGGTACTAGTAAAAAATCAGAGTCGAGGATGATAAGCTCGGGCCCCCCCTCCGGGTTCGTTTATCCCATCAAAACTAATGACAAATCTAAAAGAGTTGTCGATCATGAACCAAAACCGAACAGATACCGGTATCAACCGTATAGCAGAGAATGAAGGAGTAACGGATCTGGGCGTAACAAACGAGAAGAGGAATGATCGAGGCCATAGTAGACAGGGACTCATGAGCAAAAACGATTTCGATAGGCCACTCAGAGTTTGGGAGGCACCAAGGTTATCGGAATATAACTTCAATGTCGATGCTGCCAGCATCGTAACTGCCATCGGGCGTATCAAGGATACCAAGTGGGCTCGGCCATTGCAGTCCGACCCTACCCGGAGAGACCCTAACTTGATATGTAAGTATCATGGCACTCATGGCCACAGGACCGAGGACTACCGTTAATTAAGAGAAATAAGTGGCCGGGTTATCAATAACGGGCTTCTCCGGGAATTTTTGAGTGATCGACCCAAAAATCACTTCACGAACAGGGACCCCAACAAAGAGACCGAACAAGAAGAACCTCAGCAAGTCATCAACATGATCATTGGAGGAGTCGATGTCCCCCAGGGACCAATGCTAAAGCGCACTAAGGTGTCCATCATAAGGGAAAAACGAACCCGATATTATGTCCCGGAAGGAACCATTTCGTTCAACGATGAGGACACTGAAGGCATCGTACAACCGCACAATGATGCACTAGTAATATCTGTACTTATAAATAAATCTCGAGTTAAGTGTGTGTTGATTGATCCAGGTAGCTCGGCCAGCATCATCAGATCAGGGTCGTAGAGCAGTTGGGCCTACAAGACCAAATAGTGCCAGCAGTTCACGTATTAAACGGATTCAACATGGCATGCGAAACTACTAAAGGGGAGATAAACTTACCGGTGAATACCACCGGGACTATTTAGGAAACAAAATTTTATGTGATCGAAGGGGATATGAAATATAATGCTCTATTCGGGAGACCATGGGTTCACAACATAAGGGTAGTACCTTCGACACTACACCAGGCACTGAAGTTTCCTACATCGGGAGTAATCAATACAGTTTACGGAGAATAGCTGACCGTAAAAGAAATGTTCACACTCGATGAGATGATCCTGATGTACGCACTCTCGACATAAAAGAACGCGGAGCTCGTTAGGAAGGAAGAACTAAATAGCAATCACCGATACCGACCCCGACCGAACCGGAGAAGCAAGGAGCAGGCGAGGATGATGACTACAGAGTCTCTAGGTCGTTCATCGCCCCTGATGATTCTGATGCCACCAAGTTAACGGTTGAGGAGCTGGATCAAGTCATATTGATCGATCATTTGCCCGATCGAAAAGTATACCTGGGCTCGAGGTTAACTCCCGAGCTTAGAAAAAAACTCATTAAATTCCTTATTACTAACATAGATTGTTTCACTTGGTACCATCTTGATATGACAGGGATCCCGCCAGAAATAACCACTCATAAACTGAACTTGGATCCGAAGTTCCACCTGGTTAAACAACATATAAGGCCTCAATCCGAAGTCAAGCATGCATTCATAAGAGACGAGGTATCCAAACTCCTTAAAATAGGTTCCATTTGGGAAGTTAAGTACCTGAATTGGTTAGCTAACGTAGTGGTAATGCCTAAAAAGGAAAATAAATTAAGAATGCACATAGATTACAAGAATTGAACAAGGCGTGCCCTAAGGACTCTTTTTCTTTGCCTAACATCGATCGCATGATCGATGCAACGGCCAAGCAGGAGATACTCATCTTTCTCGACGCCTATTCTGGGTACAACCGAATCCGGATAGACCCGGACGATCAAGAAAAAACCTCTTTTATCACTAAATTTGGCACCTATTGTTATAACGTAATGTCGTTAGGACTAAAGAATGCCGGTGCCACTTATCAACGCCTAGTAAACCGGATGTCCGAAGAATAAATAGGAAAATAAATGGAAATTTATGTTGACAACATGTTAGTTACGTCCCTGCGAGCAGAGGACCATTTGAAATATTTGCAGGAAACTTTTGACATACTGAAGATGTACAATATGAAGCTGAACCCGGAAAAATATACGTTCGGGGTTGGATCCGGAAAATTCTTTGGATTCATGGTGTTCAACCGAGGGATTGAGATCAATCCCGATAAACTTAAAGCTATAGAAGATATCACTGTAATGGACTGTGTCAAGGCCGTTCAGAGGCTAACCGGGCGTATAGCCGCCCTGGGCCGATTCATATTGAGGTCCTCAGACAAGAGCCATCGGTTCTTCTCATTATTGAAGAAGAAGAATAACTTTTCTTAGACCCCGGAGTACCAACAAGCTTTGGAAGAACTCAAACGGTACCTTTCGAGTCCACCTTCGCTCCATACTCCGAAGGCAGACGAGCTGATGTACCTTTACTTGGTAGTATCCGAGGTAGCAGTAAGTGGAGTCCTAGTCCGGGAAGAGGAAGGTATGCAATTTCCTATTTACTATGTTAGTAGAACCCTAGGCGAGGCTGAAATAAAGTATCATTGCCTGAAAAAATTGGTGCCCGCTTTGTTAAGCGCCTACAGAAAGTTAAAGCCATATTTTCAATGCCACCTCGTATGTGTCATAACTTCTTACCCACTAAGGAACATTATGCACAAACCCGAGCTCTCGGTCCGGTTGGACAGATGAGCCGTAGAAATTAGTGGGTACGATATCGAATATCGACTTTGAACCGCTATTAAATCACAAAATTTGGTCGACTTTACTTCGACCTTAATACCCAAAGTCGAAAAGGAATTATTGTTAACCTCGGGGACTTCCTCGGGACATGAACCCTCTTTACTGACGATGCCTTGAACGCAAAGAGGTCTGGACTTGGCATCGTGTTGAAGTTGCCTACGAGTAACGTAGTTAGGCAGTCTATTAGAACTAGAACTATGAAATTGACTAACAATGAGGTCGAGTATGAGCCCATGATCACATGTCTCGAATTGGCTAAAAGCCTTGGGACCGAGGTGGACAAAGCTAATTGCGATTCCCTCCTTGTGATAAATCAAGTTAATGGGATGTTCGAAGTAAATGAGGAACGAATGCGAAGGTATTTAGACAAATTGCAGGTAGCTGCATCAATTTAAGGAATGGACCCTACAACACATGCCCCGAGATCAAAATAGTGAGGGTGATGCTCTGGCTAACTTGAGGTCATCGGTTGATGACAATAAATTAAGCTCGGGAACAGTTGTACAACTCATGAAATCGGTAGTGGAAGAAGGCCATGCCGAAATAAACTCAACAAGTTTAACTTGGGATTGGAGAAACAAAAAAATAGGCTATTTGAAGACTGGGAAGTTGCCCTCAGATCCTAAAGAATCGAGAGCTCTACACACGAAGGCGACCAAGTTCAGCCTGTCCGAAGGGACTCTATTCAGAAGAACCTTTGACGACCCTCTTGCCATATGCTTGGGGCCGGGAGACACCGAATGTGTCTTGAGAGAAGTTCACGAAGGCACCTGCGAAAACCATTCGGGGGCGGAATCTCTGATTCGGAAGATAATCAAGGCCGACTATTACTAGATCGACAGGGAAAAAGATGCAAAGGACTTTATACGAAGATGCAGCAGATTTGAAAGACACGTACCGATGATCCATCAACTCGGGGAGCTACTCCATTCGGTCTTGTCCCCATGGCCGTTCATGAGATGGAGAATGGACATCGTCGGTCCTCTGCCGTGGTCACCTGGTAAGGCTCAATGCATACTCGCGAATCTCCCCCTCGGCTGCCGCCTGCTCCCCGGGAGAAGTCATTCCATGGGCAATACAAATATGGTCTTCTTCCGACTCATCCCTCAGCCGGAGAAGCGAGTCAGAATCTGGCACCTGGGAGCTGGTACTCTTCCTGGGCTTGCGAGTCACCCTCTTCTTTGGCTTCACCTCGGGACCTGGGGAACCCGAAGGTTTTCTTTTCCTCTTCTTCTTTTCCCCCGTGCAGCCCCGGGCTGTCCCGAAACAGGGGGGTCAACGGACAAGGATACGTCCTCGTCCTTTCCAAAGGCCTAAGCTCGGTGGTCTTAGGCAAACCTATAAAAAAAAGGTTAGTATGATGTGAGTTAAGAACACGGTAACAGCTATTCGAAGGTAGAAGCTTGATCGGAAAGTGGAAAAAAAATAGGGGATAAAAACTTTTATAGGGGAAGTGCGCGACACTTCGCATTCGAGGGCAATCAGCCGATGGTTGACACGTGTTTGAAGTCAGAACGACGCGACTAATGGGACGTTTCTACTTCTTCGTCGTTTCGGTTGTAACGTACGGAGGAAGGAACCGGAGAACATCTATCGTTTCTCATCATTTCAACAAAACCTAATCTCTGAGAAACGAGGGGACTATATACATATAGGTAAAACCGAGGCTAATGAGCGCCCCGATTTCCCGGTAGGGCAAACGAAGCAAGGCCATAAGTACAAGTAACCCAAATCGGAGCTAGGAGCCTCTCGTATCAAAACCCGAGCAAGACACCTGTCCTCGGAACCATCGAGATCACATTCCCCGGATTCGGTTCGTGTTTCAAGATCTCGGAAAGCATTACCAAACGATCGCACATGATTAACAAATGGCCGTGATATCCGTGCCCAACTGGATATCACGGCATGGATCTCGGCCCGCATCGGCAGCAGATCAATGATTAGCGAAAAGGAAGATTTTTACCTTTGTTAAAATTGTACTTAGGGTAAACCTCATCTACTATATAAATTAGAGGTTTATTATTTAACAAAGACATTATAACACGTATATCAAGACAATATATATTTGTTTACTCTACTCCTGAAAGTGATTCAAAGACCTTAATTTTTCTCATAGTTCATCATAAGTGTTTGGCTCTGAACCGATGGCAGGTTAATTGTTAAGCTCATAATCGAGCCCGGACTCAATACTACTACTGGTTTGGCTGTTTATTCTATCATTAATTTGCCCATCTAATGTATTAATCACTTGTATCGAATTAGTCCATATGTCCTTAAAA
Source organism: Nicotiana otophora (assembly GCA_000715115.1). NCBI lineage: Eukaryota > Viridiplantae > Streptophyta > Magnoliopsida > Solanales > Solanaceae > Nicotiana > Nicotiana otophora. Next base: position 233 of record AWOL01S0183867.1, on the reverse strand, counting down.
CCGTCTATAAATTCAATTGTTATCCATTTTTAAGAGTAAATAGTCATTGCAGGTGAATGAATAATTTTATAGGGACGCATAACTTATTAGCGTTTGATTTTGTTTTACAATGTGAGGATATAATTTAAAGCAATTTCTACTTGTTAAATGCTATTAGTGACTAACTAAAGAATTTCAGGAATACCATGAAAACCTTTTTTTTCGAGTTAATCTACTAATGTCGATATACTATA
>AWOL01S0183832.1:4869-18770 GCA_000715115.1 Nicotiana otophora | reverse complement strand
TTCAGATTTTCGAGGACATGACACTTGATAGGAAGATGTGGAGGTCGAGTATTAGGGTTGTAGGCTAGGAGGCAGTTGAGTCGTACCTTACTTCGTACCATTGTGGGACTAGCCATGTAGGGTTTTTGTCTAAGATAGCTAGTGGCAATGTTGTGGCTTACTATTTCGCTTTTCAGTGCATGCCCTAGTTACTAGCTATCGCTTTTGCTTTGCATCTTTCTTCTAGATTTCATGGTATTCCTATTTTTCATGTGATTGTTGTGGTGATACTAATATTGTCTCCCTTTGCTTTGCATCTTTCTTCTAAATTTCATGGTGTTCCTATTTATCATATGATTGTTGTTGTGATACTAATATTGCCCCCTTTTTGTCCTTTTGTCTTGTTTTTCTTCTTCTTCTTTTTTTGAGCCAAGGATCTTTCGGAAACAGCTTCTCTACTCCTTCGGAGTAGGGGTAAGGTTTGCGTACACACTACCCTTCTCAGACCCCATTAGTGGGATTTTACTGAATTGTTATTGTTGTATTTTAATCTAGCCATTGATTAGGAAAGAAACCTCTATACACTTGAATAAACTGTGAAGAACCTCCACTAGATACCAATAGGCTCGTCTATTCAATTCCTTCAAAAACATATAATAAACAACTAAAACTACTAACCAACCTACAAACTCAAATTATTTTTCTAAATTTAGGTTTTACTTGGCCATAAATTATTTCGCATCGTTCCTACCCTTGAACTTCATCATTCTTATGATATAAGCATCAGTAAACGCCATAAAGTTTCTAATTTTAATAGTAAAAAGCAAAGAAATTAATGTTAGCGTTGTTCTTGAAAATCTTATACCTTGGGTCTTGAAGGACTCTCTCAATCTTTGATGGATATCTAGGGATTTAAAATTTATAGATAGTAAATAATGTTAATCTAATATTTCTTAACTTGAATCATTTGGAATAATTACCTTAGGTGGCATGGGATGATCTTGGCTTAATAACTCATTAAAAGAAACAAATCCAAACTATTTTGTATGTTAAGAATGAGAAAATTATGTTGTTGGCCTTTTAGAGGAATGGAGTAATTGTTGGCCACGGTTAGGGTGATTATTACCATAATTGCGGAGACCACTTCCACGGTTTTGGTGACTGTTGTCACTGTTGGGGTGAGCATTACCACGATTGAAGTAATCATTGGCCACGGTTAGCCTATACCATCAGGTCTCATGGATGCGCCCACAGTACATCCGGGTACTTTCTGTTCTAGTATTCATAGGACAGTTTAACCATCATAGTTTAACTATCATAGTCAGGATATCTGGGATGGTGGGATGAACACCCATACTTTACAACGAATACCCTATGATTCACAAGTAGATGCAAATACTTCTGGAAGACCTTGAATATCATACAAAATGCGATGTTCCCCTTATGAAATTGTTCGACTTATCGTCTATCATTCGCATGATCATCACCATGTGTCGCTGAGGGCATTGCTGTCAAAATCGTCATCCTCTGCATCGACATAAGCATCAGCTTCTATACGAGCTTGTATTTTAGAAACTATTAGAATCTCAAGCATTTTAGGAGTTTTTAATATTTCAGTGGTCCTGCTCGTTCCTGCACCATCTCTAAACCATGACAATGGTACTTATCAAATGAAAAATTAGTACTAAAATTATCACATCCATAGCCATATCTACTTGATGGCACATTAATTTGTGGTGGTGTGCTTTGTGATAACAAGCTTGTAATTAGATCCATATAGGGCTCATAAACTTTAGGAGGAGGCTCATTAAAATTTAGAGATGACACATTATAAATCAAGGAAGGTTTATGAAAATTGTTTGGAGGCTCAACAACCTCCAATAATTTAGTTTTAATATACATCTCAAGCAATTCAAGATTCATCATATAGTGCATTGTATCATGTGCCCTAAATAATTTGCAATAATTAATTGTAAACTATGAGAATTTTTGTATATATAGTTTATTATGGAAAGAATAGGGCAAGAAAATAAGTGATTTATTATCCGTATTTTAATCTAGCCATTGATTAGGGAAGAAACATCTATACACTTAAATAAACTGTGAAAAACCTCCACTAGATACTAACAGGCTCGTCTATTCAATTCCTTCGAAAATATATAATAAACAACTAAAACTACAACCTCAAATTATTTTCCTAAATTTAAGTTTTACTTGGCCATAAATTATTTCGCATCGTTCTTACCCTTGAACTTCATCATTCTTATGATATAAGCATCGTTAAACGCCATAAAGTTTCTAATTTTAATAGTAGAAAGCAAAAAAATTAATGTTAGCGTTGTTCTTGAAAACCTTATGCCTTGGGTCTTGAAGGACTCTCTCAATCGTTGATGGATATATAGGAATGTAAAATTTATATATAGTAAATAATGTCAATCTAATATTTCTTAACTTGAATCATTTGAAAAAATTACCTAGGGTGGCGTGGGATTATCTTGGCTTAATAACTCATTAAAAGGAACAAATTCAAACTCTTTCGGATGTTAAGAATGAGAAAATTATGTTTTTGGCCTTTTAGAGGAATGGGGTAACTGTTGGCCATGGTTAGGGTGATTGTTGCCATGATTGGGGAGACGCTGCCATGGTTGGAGCGACTGTTGTCACGGTTGGGGTGAGCATTACCACAATTGAAGCAATCATTGGCCACGGTTGGCCTATACCTTCAGGTCATTCTCCTTCGCTCCTTGCTCGAATTTGTCACGGTTGGGTGAACCGTTGCCACGATTTAAGACTGTTGCCCATGGTTGTCACAAGCTTTGTTGGTTGTTTTGCTATCTTTTAGTCAAAATATTATAACTTATTAAAAAAAATCATAATAACACACCGTTTGAAGTAGTGAAAAATAGACTCAAAAAACTTCTATCTAATATATGGCTCATAGCTCAATTCATTATACTTTAGAAGATATGATCTTTTGAAATTGAGACAAGTGCGACTATATTGGCTTTTTTCTCTTAAATAATTTTAATTTATTCCATCCACCTCTCCCCTCTTCTAAATATCTGTACTAACTTGCAAATATAACATTTAGGTATTACAAACCTTTAAAACTCATCGAGTATCCGTGACATAGAGGCTGAACTAGGACATAATGCTTAGGGGGGGAATTTTTAGGACATTACATTAAGTGTGATGGTATATGTGATCGCATTTACTAAATCAGAAATATCAATGAAACACTCATTATAATCTTTTCATATCTAACAAGTAAGTTGTTACGACCCAAATTGTTTACCTTAGGATGTCATGATGGCACCTAGTTTCTAAAACTAGGTAAGCCTAACACATGCTGATTTAATAACGGAATTGAACTATTTGATCATTTATCATAAACCATTAAATGATATACATAGCCGCAAGCGGTCAATAGTTATACATTTCCCAAAATCGGTAGTACGGAGTTATAAGCACTACTAAAATACACTAGAATTGTAAATACAATATTATTTTAAATTACAATTTAACAGTAGCATAATAAAGTAAGATGGTGACTCCGAGGCCTGCGAACGTCAAGCAGGTATACCTTGAAGTCTCCTTCCGCGCAGACGCAACTCTCAACAACACAATCAGAATACCTGGATCTGAACAAAAATGTGCAAAAGTGTAGCATGAGTGCACTACAATGGTATCCAATTAGTATCAAACCTAACCTCGATAGAATAGTGACGAGGCCAGGTCAAGACATCTACTGGACATAGAAACATGTTTAAGATATACATAAGCTAACAATGGAAAGAACATCAATGTAAGACCAACGGCGAAAAAATTATTGATTTAAAACCAACAATGAAGTAATGGATACATAAATGGCAGCAAGTAGTAAATGAGTAATAAAGAAACAACATAATCAAAACACCGATGAGATGTAAATGAACTCAAATAAGGAAAAATAACGGATGACAAATCAAATAATCAAATCACTCCCAAAGAATGGACTTATAACAAGAATTACATCGAGACACAACACCTCATAAACCACAAGTCATGAACCACAATTTCCAAATCTTACACATATGGCACCTCGTGCCCACAATAACAATCACTTTCGCATGGCAAAACCCACATGCTACCATGTACTTTGCAATCGTGATAAATATTAATTTAGATGAATGAAAGATATATTTAAACACCATAAAATATAATAACTATATTGAATAAAGTAAGATGTCAAATGAAATAATGAGTTTATTTTAGAAATCAATTAAAGTAAAATAATATACAATTTTTACGAAATAGAGTATAACATGGGTTTAGTTTAGAAATTAATAAAATTGAGTAAAAGTATCATCTTTAGAAAAAGCAAAACATAAGTTAAATGAACGAATTAAATATAGAATTTGTTAAATAAAAACATGATAACAATTTTAAGTAAGGTAAACATCTAACAGGGTGATGAGTATAATTTGAGAACCTAATTATAGTGAAAGTACGATAACTATTTAGAATAATAAGGCACCGAGTGAGATAACGAGTTCTATCTTAAAAGGCACATAGAATAAAGCATGTTAATAATTCTTTTATTTAAACCATTATGTTACAAATAACTTAAAAGAATATAATATAGTGACTCCACGCAATTAAATTCACATTGACAATAAATTTACCGAGTTATAACGGAGGCAGAGATTGGCATGTCAAAGCATCACAACAAATCATGTAGAATGCGTAACTAACACAGGAAACCACAATCGTTCCAACACCAAGATAACAACGAATAATCAAACACAATCAAAATGCGGATGAATGATTTGCCAAAATCTAACTAACCGTGATGGCACCTAACCCAACCCGTTAGGTAAGCCAATTTATAAATATCCGATTTAATTAATATTTAACTGACTCTAATACACTCCCCAAGGACTGGTAGTACAAATCATGAGCTTCTACAATTTAGAATTTACAAAGCTGGTGTGAAATAAAATACATCATCTGTTTGAAAATACATGAACAGGTTTTTTTAAATCTAAAGCTACCAAGATCAAGAGGCAGTTATGACCGAAACACAGGTACATCTCCAATGTCAGCTTCCGCCATACACAGCAACATCAACATCCAAAATCTGCACACAAGGTGCAGAAGTGTAGTATGAGTACAACCGACCCCATATAATCAATAAGTAACAACCATAATCTTAGGTTGAAAGTAGTGACGAGCTTGTACCAAGGTTAGATTCCACGCCAATAACCAATAACATCTCATAACAATATAATTTAAAGCAGCACAAGTAATAACTCAACAATAAAATGCTCAGCTCGTATACAATACCGAAAAATAAATATTTCTTTTAAGTATAATAGTAAAACTCGTATCATTTACCAAAAATCACCGAAAATATGAGTAAGTCTGAAATCTGTGATTTGTTTTCAAAAAAAACTTTAACGACAAATAAGAAATTTCATTATCAGATGGCATGAGGAAAAATACTTCTTTATGCCTACATATCAAGTATGCATGTCTAATGCAATGCAGCACAGTGATGAACTCACGTACTCATACTCTCAAAGTACTCAATCTCACTGTCTCGCATTTCCACCCATCACGCTCACTATTCAGCACACTCAGTCACTCGGCACTGTACCGGGCAGATCCAGCCCAAATATAATAACAACTCACGCACAGTCACTCAGTATTGTATATGGCCAATCTAATCCAGGGAAGATCCATCCCAAATTTATATACATAGTAACTGACATTCAGTCACTCAATATTATATGGAGCCAATCCAACACAGGGAAGATCCTTCCCTCAATATAGATAATTAGGCAAGATCCATGCTAGGAAAAAAATTCATCCCAAAACTATAAATGATTCGGGAAAGATCCATCCCTAATATAAATAAATAAATAAATAAATAAGGCAACTCCATGCCTTGAAAATTCATCCCAAATATAATATCATATGCGCTCACTGTGGGGGGGTGCAGCCTCCTGAGGGGCTCTTTCAGTCCAAGCGCTATAATAAGCCAATTTGGACTGATGAGGCGTGCATCCCGGATCTATATAATAATAACATATATAAAGCCAATATGGCATGTTGCGGCGTGCATCCCGATCTCATAAATATCCTCACATTCAGACCATCGGCCTCACTCAGTCACCAATACCTCCAGTCTCTCGGGCTCACAATATCATGAAACTAACCCAAAATGATGATACGATGAATCAATAAATAGCAACAGAGACTGAGAGATTATATGAAATGAATGAACATGACTGAGTATGAAATTACAATTTAAACAAATAATTCAATAGCAATACGACCTCTGTGGATCTCAATAATATCGGCATATAGCCTCAGCATGATTTTTAACATGATTCTCAGCTCAATTTCTACAACACATGAAAGTACACGAAAAATGCCAAGATTATTCGACTACACAATTTCACGAAATCAATTACGTCACAATTTCTATAGTGCACGCCAACACACCTGTCACCTAGCATGTGCGTCACCTTCAAACAAATCACATAACACGTATATTCAGGGTTCATACCCTCAGCTCCAAGTTTAGAAATGTTACTTACCTCAAACCGTGCAATTCTCTATTCCAATATGCCCTTACCGCGTGAATCGGCCTCTGAACGCCTCGAATCTAGTCACAATTAATTCGATACAGTCAACACAAATTATAGGAATCAATTCCATATGAAAATACTAAATTCTCCCATTAAATCCGAAAATCCACCAAAAATCGACAGTAGGGCCCACATCTCGAAATCCGACAAAAATTACAAAATCTGAACCCTCATTCAACCACGAGTCCAACCATACTAAAATTACTCAAATTCGACGACAACTCAGCTTTCAAATTCTCAATTAAAGTCTATGAAATTTTCTACCATTTTCAACCCAAAATACTAATTTATTGATAAAACAATAATAGATTCGTGTAATTTAACCAAAACCGAGTTAGAATCACTTACCCAAATCTATATGGTGAAAATCACCTCAAAATCGCTTCAGTCCGAGCTCTCTAGCTCCAAATATGTTAAAAATGGCCGAAACCCCCATTTTAAAATATATCCAGGCAAGTCGCATTTGACACGTGAGACTTATAAATCGCATTTGATACCTGCGATTTGCCTCTGCCCCAGAAAAACAGCAATCTTTCCCGACACAAAAATGGACATAACTCTCTCATACGATGTTCGAATTCGACGATATTTTTTGCTATGGCTCCGTAATTTCAATACGGATCTAATGCTTCGATCAAAACTGAATTTGTAGCTCATTTTCTTAATGTGGTACCACTTATTCTTGAAGAAACGACGTCGAAACATTCTAGAAATATCCAAATTAAATTTCAGGCATACGCCCAAGTCCAAAATGACCCTCCGAACCTAAAAGAATCATCAAAACTCTGATCCGAGGTCGAATACTAAAAAGTCAAATTTGATCAACTCTTTCAACTTAAGACTTCCAACATGAAATTCATTCTTCCGAACATATTCCAAAATATCTGAAAATAAAACCGACGATTCATATACGTCATAATACAAATGAATCTATTCAAGACTTAAAATGATTGAAAGGGGCGTAAATGCTCAAAACGATCGGTCGGATCGTTACATGATTGAAGAAAGAACAATAACTGTTCAAATCAACAAGTTGTCCTAACATGGAATGTACAATGAAAATCACAACTGAGGTACTGCCTCGTATTCACATTTCACAATTTCAATCACAATCTTTCTTTATACCACCGCGTGAGCCTTACATTTGAAATAGGTTTTGGAAAATAGTTTTTTCTGAAATAGCTACACACACTTTAGACCACCTTATGGCGCCGTGTGGCTTCACATAGTTCTCCTACAAGCAACACGCATATAAGTCCCACCTTATACTGTCGCATGCACATTAACTCCAAGCCTTATACCGTCGTATACGCATCAATATCACATCACAATAACAACTGACAACACAAGTGCCCATATATCATAACTTGTAAGCAATCAACAATATCAATATTTCCTCAATAATAGCCCACGACTCCACCACAACGTGTACAAGAATATCAATAACAGCAATGAATGTAAAATGTTCAACAAGAAGATGTTTCAACAATAATAATTTTGCCTCAATGTGATAACGGCTTTCACAACTTCAATATCAAATAACTCGACAATGAGAGAGATAATGTATAAACACTTTATTAGATAAGACTAACTCTTAATAAAAGAGATAACGTATAACAATGACCTCCAATAATGGAAATCAACAATGAAGGAGATAACATGAACAATAACTTCAAATAATGATAATCAACAATGGAAGAGATAACATCAATAACAACTTCAAATAATGATAGTCAACAATGAAAGAGATAACATTAATAATAACTTCAAATAATGATAATCAACAATGGAAGAGATAAGATCAATAACAACTTCAAATAATGATAGTCAACAATGAAAGAGATAACATTAATAATAACTTCAAATAATGATAATCAACAATGAAAGAGATATCATGTAACAATTAAATAGACAACAAGTTCAACTAAAGCATGAGAGCAACTTATCAATTAGGATGTAGAACAAGTGATAACGAAATCATTTAAGGCATGTAAGGATTAGACTAACACAAGTAATAATAGATTGATTATGAAAATTTAAAACATGATATGACAATTAAATTAAGACATGGAAGGAGTATAAGTAGCCTAAATCGGTCAATTACCATGTACAACCTGTGTACTCACTTGCCACCCTGCGTACTCGGCTTTCACATAATACAATGAGTCAAACAATATCAATCCTAATGGGTAGTTTCCCCACACATAGTTAGGCAAGACACTTACCTCAACTATGCCAACCCAATCCTCTGAAATAGCTTTTCTCTTAAAATTCGCCTCTACACGGCTCAAATCTAACCAAAAATAATTTAATAACATCAAACAATTCAAGAGAAATCAATTATAATAAATAAAGCTATGATCTTTATATTTTCCTTAAAAGTCAACAAAAGTCAATGTCGGGTCCGCCTTGGATTCCAAATCCAAGCTTACCCGAGCAAAGCCCAATCCAATATAAGATCACACTAATAAAAACTGACTCAATCGGAGTATGATAGCTCAACCAATTCACCAAAATATTGCTCCTGAGTGTTCATAACCCAAGAGTTCAACCCACACTAGTTGGGTTCCATATCTCTCGAAATACTTCTCCAAAACTCACCAAATTTGAGTATGTTGTTCTCCTAATATAGGAGAACAAAACCCCAAAAGAAATCGGGAAATAAATGCCTCTAACTTATTTTTAATTTTTTTAAATTTAGGACATAACCCTAGGTATTGATTTAAAGTATTAAATGGGTTTTCAAATAAAATCAAGGATTAAAGCTTAGACCAAGGGAATGAATCAAAGGAAAATACTTAGGTTATGGTTTAGACCTTACCCCATAAAAAACTTGAAGAAAATACTTGAATTCTCCCGATCCCAAACTTTAAAGATGAGAAAAACTCCAACAACATTAATAGCCAAAAATACCTAGTTGTTCTGCCTCATTTCTTGTGCCATACGATCCCGAAACTCGCTTTTGATGCCTCTAATGGATTCTTCGTGAAATTCCAGTCAAGTTAAGATTTTGAATCACTCCATGTGACCTTATAATGAAGGAGATATGTTGGTTTTAATATTTAAAAATAGTACAGAATTTTAAATACGAATGTGGTGGCAATTGCGTAATTAATCTGAAAAATTTGGCAACTCAATTATTAGTAAACTGACCATAAATTCCTCATACGATGTCGAAACTTGATGATTTCAGTTGTTATGATTCAAAAATGACGATACGGATATAATGGTTTAGTCGAAACACGAATCAAAGGCCGTTTGCTCAATATAGTAACCTTTATGCTCAAATCGACGTCGAAATCGAAAATAATCGCCATATAGCCCAAACTTATCCAAAACTCATCGAAATTTAACCAAACTTTGTGGACATGTCCAAAATCATCATACAAACTTATTGGAATAATGAAAACCCGATTCCGAGTCCGTTTACCTAAAAGTCAAATCTTAGTCAACCCTTCCAACTTAAAGCTTCTAAAACGAGAATCATTCTTCCAAATCAATCCCGAACCGCTCGAAAACCAAAATCAACCATACACGCAAGTCATAATACATAATATAAAGATACTCAAAGTCTCAAACCACCGTATGAAATGCTAAAGCTCAAAACGATCGGTTGGGTCGTTACATTAGCATACGACTAGTTTGGAGTACAAACCAAAACTAGGTTAAGCGAATGTTTGAAGATGATCAGCCAATGGCAGAGGAACGAATAGGATTATATAATCGAATGAACCTCAGTCATAATGATTTAGCATAGTAGGAATTTGGCTTTTAAATGAGGTAATTATGTAAATGTTTCGTGCTCCATCTTTGGATGCAACTAAAAGCGTTTTTAATAGAATTTAATTAAGTACTATTCGTTAGTGGTGTAAAACATTTTACGAAGTTTAAATAAATTACCTTCCTATAACATGTTATATATGATTTGATGATAGCTTTCCGAAGATGTAGGAGTACTTGGTTACCTTCCGTAGTATGGTGACTAAGACTTAGATAGATTACTTGCTCTTTAGGAAAAGTGATAGAGGTTTATATAAGGACTGCAAGTTTATTCCGAGTGAAAACATTTATACCCAACTCAAGCTCTTCGCTATGGACTTATAGACTAAGAGGAAGAAGCAGAAGAGAGCAATATATGACCAACCAAGGATCAAATGGGGAGGTTTGAGTAAGGTTAAGTCTAAGAAGATGGGGGAGAAGTTGAAGGCATTGAGGGCTTAGGGTAGTAGTGGGGATGCAAACAATATGTGGAATGGAAAAACTAATCACATTAGAGAAGTAGCTAAAGAGGTATTGGAGGTCTCGAGGGGTCACTTTAGTAGGCACCAAAGGTATGGTAGTGGAATAAAGAGGCCCAAGAGAAAGTGGAATCCAAGAAGGTGGCCTGATATATGAAGTTAGTGGAGAGCAAAGACGAGCACGAATAAGAAGAGGTATAAGACGGCAAAGAAGGAAGCAAAGCTAGCAGTTTCGGCTGCAAAACAGCTACATTTAAATGCTTCTATGTGGAATTGGGGGACAAAGGCAGGGATAAGAAGTTATACAGAATTGCTTAGGCGAGAGAGAAGAGGAATATTTGAACCAGGTGAAGTGTATCAAAGACAAGGAAGGCAAAATATCGATGGAGGAGGCACATATTAGGCAAAGATGGCAGACATACTTCCATAATCTCTTGAATGAAAAGGGAGACATGAATATTGTTTGATGATTTTGAACATTCCAAAAGGTATAGTGATTTTAGGTATTACATGCATATAAAATTCTAGGAGGTTAAGGGGGCTATGCATAAGATAAGGAGGGAAAGAGCGACCGGGTCAGATGAGATATCAGTAAAATTTTAAAAGAGCGCAGGCAAAGCATGTATGGAGTGGCTAACTAGGTTATATGTTATTTTTAGGACGACGAAAATGCCCGAAGAATGGAGGGGAGTACAATTATTTCATTGTATAAGAACAATGGCGATATTCAAAATTGCAACAACTATATGGGTATTAATCTACTTAACCACACGATACAAATTTGGGAGAGGGTGGCGAAGAGAGGGTTTGTAGGGGGTTTCTATTTTTGAAAACCAATTCGGATTTATGCTGGGGTGATCCATTATAGAAGCCATTCATCTTGTTAGAAGATTGGTGAAGCAATATAGGGAGAGGAAGAGTGACGTATATATGGTGTTTATTGACCTAGAAAAAGCATACGACAAAGTTTCAAGGTAGGTTCTATGGAGATATTAAGAGACAAGAGATGTACATATGGCATACATTAGGCGATTAAGGATATATACAATGGGACTAAAACCGAGGTAAAAGAAGTAGGAGGAGACTCAGAGTACTTTCCTGTAGTGATGGGTTTGCACTAGGGATCAACTCTTAGTTTATTTACTTTGGTAAGGGATGTATTGATGCGGCATATCTAATGGGGGAGGGGGTGCCATGGTATATGCTATTTGCAGATGATAGTATTGATTGATGAGACGCGTTGCGGAGTTAATGCTAGGTGGAGGTTTGGAGACAGACTCTAGAGTCTAAATGCTCCAAGTTGAGTAGGACTAAGACAGATTATTTGAAATATAAGTTCGGTGATGGCAGATGTGGAAGCGAGGATTGATATATAAGTCATCCCTAAGAGAGAAAGTTTTAAGTATTTTGGGTCAATAATCCTAGAAAATTAGGAGATTGACGATTATGTCGCACATCGTATTGGAGTGGGATGGATGAAATAAAAGCTCACATCTGATGTCTTGTGCTGTAAGAAGGTACCACGAAGACTTAAAGGTAAGTTTTATTGAGAGATTGTTGGACCAGCTATGTTGTATAGCGCGAAGTGTTGTCCACTCAAGAACTCTCACGCACAAAAGATGAAAGTAGCGGAAATAAGAATGTTGAGGTGGGTGTGTGGGCATACTAGGAGAGATAAATTTAGGAACGAAGTTATTAAGGATAAAGTGTGAATGGCCACCGTAGATAATAAGATGAGGAAAGCGAGACTGAGATAGTACGGGCATGTGAAGAGGAGATGCATAGATGCCCCAGTGAAAAGGTGCAAGAAGTTGGCTATTATGGGTCTTAGGAGAGGTTAGAGGTAGGCCGAAGAAATAATTGGGGGAAGTTATTAGACAAGACATGGCATGTCTGTAGCTTACTGAGGACGTGACCCTAGGTAGGAAGATATGGAGATCGAAGATTAGGGTAGAAAGTTAGTAAGTCGTCGAGGTTGGGACACCGTATCTGCTCCATTTTTCCCTTATCCATATTAGTATTATCATCTCATATTTTCTTATTATTCGATTTTCATTACTGTCTTTTGTTCCACATGCTTTGATTTTCTTATTGCTTTGTTATGATGTTACTGTTAATATTCTTATCTTTAGCATTTTCAACATGGCCTCTTTATTATTGTTCTCTTGTTCAAACTTGTTGAGAATTTTTTTTTGAGCCAATGGTCTTTCGAAATAGTCTCTTTACAATCATAAGGTAGGGGTAATCTACATACATTACCCTCCTCAGACTCCACACTGTGAGAATATATTGGGTATGTTGTTGTTACAATATGTTATATACCTTTTTTTCCAAGTTGTTGAGTAGTACTAAGCAAAAGTATTTACTTACAATCACTTTATAAATGATCTAATTGTAATAAGAAAAAACATGTAAGAAGTTGAAAGCAAAGTTATTAATCTTAGAATGGTCAAATGAATGGAAAGGGAAACTCACTTGTAAAATGTGACTGTGACCAATTAATGTAAGTATATTAAGGTGAGTCAATGAAAATGAGGTAAATGGGTAAACATTAAGATGTAGTAGAGGGTGGTAGGTGTCTCCATAATGAAGAATAAGTATTGGATCTGGAGCTACAATTTAATGAATGCCTCATGTGACCAAACACCTTTCTGTGAATCCCAGCCATTGAATCATTAGCTTCAAGAATAACTTGTCCTTTTTTTAGATCTTTGTTTTCTTTTTATTTAATTTTTTTCGTATTTGCATAGGAAACCAGAAAAAGAAGAGGAAGAAAATAATTATTGAACTCAAATCTATTGTATGAAAATTTTCGTTGGTATCATTAGATTATAAGTTTTGATAGTTAAATAAGAAAAGAAGAAAGAATTGATTTTCTAATTCTAGTAGTTAACCTTTTCTTTAAAAAAAAAAAAATATGAACACTAAATATATCGTTACATTTTGATAATAACAACAACAACAACAACAACCCAATAGAATCTCATTAATGGGGTCTGGGGAGGGTAGTGTGTACGCAGACCTTACCTCTACCCCGAAGGAGTAGAGA
>AWOL01S0183786.1:0-18222 GCA_000715115.1 Nicotiana otophora | reverse complement strand
ATTATATCATAATAAATTGTCATTGTCAAAATCATCATAAGCAAAGTCATTTTTTGCTTTAATGTTGCTTTTAATAACCTTCTATAAGGCACAACAAAATATATATTTTTTTTGGCGTATCACATGTACGCGACCAATGACATATTCATTTAACCACACAATAATATTTATTCTCTTTATTTCACTCAAACCTCCCTCAGAGGTGAGTTGTGTGGTATTCATCCAATCATGCATTGCATGTCTTTATTCATTACTTTTATCACATATTACAACATTCACCTTTAGGAATGGGTCTGCATTTTCAATGCTTATCACAAGTCACATTCTCTTCGGCGTGCTTTATTATTTTGCATACCAATTTGATGGTAAACATTGACTTCATATTTTGAAGAACTATTATTATTATTGTGAAGGCAATGTTTACCTCTTGAGTTAAACTATTCATAATGTCATTTGGATATAATTCTCAACAATAGACTTTCGTTTACTCAAATCACCTAAGTAATTAGTGTCAAACAGATATATGAAAATATAAAATAATATTGAAAATTCACATGTGGTCTTTGCTGCAATAAGCTTACTTCAAGATGAAAGTGATATGACTAGAACATTAAAGATAAATAATGTATCAAATAGAATAATATAGTACTACTAGTTACCATGCACTTTTATGGAAACTAAGTATTATGCTCTCTAGAAAAACAAAGAGATATAGCAGAACCTTTAATTGAAAAAATCATTGACAATATTTTTAACATTAATAAAAAAGTCAATACTGGAATGACTCTACCATCTTGTTGCATCCCACATCAGTTATAAAATAGGAGTAGTTATGTATTTTAAGTCACAAGAACTAAACCCTTTTTTTTATTTATTTAATGGAGTGTACTAAGAATATCGTGTACAAATAATGAAAAATTGGGTTGCAGAGATACAAACTCACTCAATTTTTCAATATACGAGAATTAAAAGTTTTGATCGGCCAATGCTAATTTAAAATATTTTTTCATTTGGATCGTATATTTATTTATCAATAACGTATGCTGGTTATGCTATTAAGATTACCCGAGAGAAACTTACCTCACGTTATCTTTTCAAAAGTCAGAATGGCACATGATGGTCAAGCATATATTTTATAGGAAAACGTTCAGCTAAGGGAAACTTTACATAAGGTTCTTGCTTTTTTTTTTAACTTAGGAGCCAAAGTTCGTCAAATGACTTTGCAAAAGCTGTAGTAGCTCCCCAATTTCTTGTACTTCTTTTGATTTTTGGTTTAGTACATAACTCTTGACTGCATCATTATATACTTCTGATTCTTATAATAAGATCTATATAACCAGGATACGAGATGAAAGAGATCAGATCAAACTTACAACAAATATTAGAAACTCGTTCATTGAAATGGATATTGATAATGCAACAAAATAAAATAAGTAAAATATGGAGTAGTAATTAGTTTACATTTAAGTATTTTCCTTTATAAAGTAAAACACTTAAGAATATGAATGGATTTGTAAGAAGAAAATACTTAGCATTGGAAACTTTCATAACAAATAAAGAACGTATGAGAAAAACGAATAAGAAAATAAATTAATTAAAAAGGATTAGAAAACGTATCTTAGCATTAGCATTATATGCCTTATCACAGTGTACTGGTCTCCTCAACCTTATTGTTACTTCAGTTATGTTTGATACCATTCTTTGAAATTGCTAAATGAGAAAGAAAAGCTTATCTCTTCAAAATGAATATTAGGCATGGCAGGAACATGCCTTTTATGATGTAGGACAATTTTGTAGATGTAAGTAACTCAATTGATTAGGGCATCGTGCTGATAACGTGTTATAAAATAAAAGCAACTTAGTAAAACATGAACAAGACATGTTGTTATGAAATAAAAGTAATTTAGTAAAACATGAACAAGAAATAGAGATAGAGAGAAGGAAGAGTATTTCTTCTTCAATTGTGTGCATTTTCCTATCTATTACAAGGCCTTTATATAAGCATGAAAAATGAAGAAAAATATGTCATTGAATAAGTCATTAAGCATAGAAATATGTCATTGAATATGTCATTAAGCATTTGAGAAGATCATGGAGGAAGAGTAGACATCCACCATAATTTGATTTTTCTTATAACAGTTTCTTATTTTTTATTTGAACTCACTTAGAAAAAAATCAAACAAGAAAAGAAAATAGTCTTAGTATCTTTTACTGCTACTTCTATAACACTACGCCTCTGAAATACACTATGGAATTTCAGAGGTTGAAATTTCTTATGTTTCATTTCGGAGGCATCATATAAACAATACTTCCATATAAGCAGTTTATAAATCCTAAGCTTAAAACTACTCCGAAAACCCAAACAATATTCCCAAATGTAAAGCAGATCGTATAAACAATGGATGTAATATTATCTAAAAATATATCAGAACCAATACTTCTAAAAACATGACCCAGAACCGAATCCTATTGCAGCATAAAAAGGTTCCAACAATTGCTAAATGAATAAGATAGAGCTGCGTTACCACCAAAGGATGTGGTGCAACGGATGGGATTGCTCTTCCCTTGACCAGAGGTCTCGGATTCGAGCCTGGATATGGAAAAATCCTTGGTAGGGGGTGTTTCCCCTCGAATGGGGCCCTACACGGCGCGAATCCGGAGTCCGATATGCAAGGGAGTCCGATTAGCCATCTTCCATATGAATATTCTTAGCTAATACGACGAGCAAGAGTCAAGGAACTGAAATTGAAACACTACTAATCGATGAATCTACCACGGTAGAAGATTGAGTATCTGGTAAATATCATTTTACAACAGAATCACCTTGACAGTAGCACAACGAAAGAACAGGTGTGGAAAAGAGATTTGGTAGGTTAAAAGAGCTCTCCCCTGAGCCATATTGCTGTAATCAGCTGAAATAACAAAATACAACTCATTTGAATTACCATTGCAAAAAGACTGATCTATTAATCATGTTCCTTGGGAATATCCAAACTATCAATAAACAGATACAAGCTTAACTATTAGCTGCTCCAACTTCCAGATAGTGTTACATCTGTATCGTTTTCTTCTGAACTAAATTTGCTACAGTGCTCACTAAACCTAATTATAACTATAACCCAAACAATCATAAGAGGGCGAGGCAGGTGGTAAAAGAATAAGACTACATGACGAGATATTACACAGCTAATTCTACGTATTAGCTAAATTGACTAGGTCAAAAGAGAAGTACAGTGTAAAGGGAAGAAAAACTGTACTATCTGGAAGTCAGTTATCCCGAGGCATCTTTGACCGTGGTTTCATACTTGCTCTCCGAGCTACATCCCACGCCTTTTGGGGGATTGAGACGCCAGCCTGAGATGCAAAAAATGACTCGTAGCCGGGTGAATCAAAGGCAAAACCAGTGTGTTTTGATTTCTGTCCAGGTAGTTGCCTTATTGCATAGCTCCTTTCTTCTTCTGGTGTAAGCTCATTTCCAATCTCCAGGACCCCCATCCTACTGTCGATCTCATACCTGTGGATTTCCTGAACAATCTGATAATCATAAGGGAAGAACCATCTTTGAACCCTGAAAAAAAGCAGCTAATATTGTTAAGCAAGAGAAGACTATCGATTTTTAAATAATATAAACAAATAAATAAATAAATATTAAAGGCAAGAGCAAAAAGGTGATCAGAGGTCATATTTTGAGCTTTTATGAACTCGTTTACAGAAAAGGAGAAATTGAGACGCATGTGGCATGATGAACATGTGGGCTATATTGACAGAAGACACTGGCTACAAAGACCTTTTTCTGAAGAAGCTGAAGCTGCTGTCAAACAAATTTAATGGGTAATAAAAGGCCCCTGGGCCTGATGGTTTCAATATGCTTTTCCATCAGAAGTGTAGGCATATTCTAAAGAAAGATATCATGAAGGCTATTGAGTATTTCTACCATGAAGGTACATTTGAAAGGAGCATCCATGCTAACTTCATTGCTCTCATTCCCAAGAAAAAAAGCGCCACTTAAATTAAAGATCTCAGACCAATAAATTAGCGTGAGAGTTTTTATAAATTATTTCAAAGACTTTGGCTGAAAGATTGAAAAAGGTGATTGTCAAGTTAATATGCAGTAATAAAAATGCATTTATAAGGGGGAGACAAATTGTCAATGCAGCATTTGTAGCTAATGAATGCATTGATCATCACTTGAAGAGAAAGAAAGCTGGAGTTATTTGCAAACTGGACGATCATGTAAGTTGGCCTTTCCTATTGGTGATTATGAGACAAATGAAGTTTGGGGAGAAATGGATACAATGGATTTCTACTTGCATCTCTAAAGCTAGATTTTCTGTGTTGATTAATGGAAATTCCGAAGGTTTTTTCAAATCCAGTAGAGGACTAAGCGAGGAGATCCATTATCTGTACCTCTTTGTCATGGTAATGGAAGCCTTTGGTTTGATGCTTAAAAGGGCCGAAATTAATGGGTGGATAAAACGCTCCACCACGGAAGGAAATGGAGAGAACAGGTTGGTTGTTTCACATATAATATATGCAGATGACACACCAAGGAATTAGCAGTGAAAAGTTTATACAGCTGGAAGAATCCAAGTGAAAAACAAATTTTGTGGTAATCAATAAAAAACTAGCGTTGGCCCAAGCCACTTGCAAATGGTTCAATTGCATGTATATTCATGCTTAATCAAATCGGCAGGAAGGTTCCACAAATGGGATCCGCTGTTTTCACGCACAAACAGATTTTATTACCACTAGACAATAATGTTTCCTTCAAACGAACCATATTTAGCTGGATTTGACAAAATTTAGAAACAAAGTCCAGACAAATCCACAATACTGAAATGGGTGCAATAATATTTTTTGGGCGAATAAAATACCTATCGTGATATTAGGTACGAGGACTTGAAAATTAACTAAAGAAACTTACCCCTGATAAATGAAGTCGCCAAAAAGAGCAGCTACAGGTACGAGAAGCAGAACAATGTAGAAATAAAATGTGCTCATCAAGACATAGATGACCAAATAGATATTCTTCTGCAGTGAGTAGGAATATCGGACATATTAGCATATGAATACTCACAAGAATACAGTAAATAAGTGACCAAACTCACCTGCTCCTTTGGCAAGGAAATACCCGAGTAAATGAAGACAAATATGAACCACAATATTATGCTCCCTCCAACAGTGATGTGATGCCATCTTGTAATTGTGTTGCACATCATAAGCAGACGCAAATTGACAGTTACAACAACACAAGTGAAAGCCATTGTACTAACATCCCACAGGCCAAACATCTTGCCAGATGAATTCATGCCATTCGTACTTGAAGCAGTAACAAAATAATACAACACCAATGATTGATATATTGCAAAGAAAGCCCAGATAATCACAACTCTCCATTTGAAGAAAGTATTTCTTATTCCTTCCTTGTATAACTCAGGATATTTCTTGGAGAGGGAAGCACTGACGTCCTAAATACACAAAAGAGGTGTAGCAATAGCCAAAAAAGGAATAACATAACAATTAGAGAAAAAGCTGGCTGACTTAATTGCCATCATATGTTGCTTAGAACTAACAAACTATAACACATCATATACCTTCTCAAAAAGCCCGAGAACAATAACAGGGAGAGCTGTGAACATCACATTATACAGAGACTGGAACCAATCATCATAGAACCTTTGACCAGAGAATCCAGTTTGGAAGGTAAACCAAAACTGAGTCAGGGTAAATGTCAGATTCTTGTAGTAGAAATATGTGACGACCTGCATGTAAAAGTTCTAGATCACATAATTACCCTAACAGAGATCATACAGTTGTGTGCACAAAGATCATATAAACTTTTAAACCTTGCATATTCTCAGATATGACCAGCGTCCATGGACAAGCAGTAAATCAGCGAGGAAACGGAACTGAGCTACTGCAAAATCACTAGCCATCACTGCTTGCATTCCCTCCTGTCCACTTATTCCAACACCAACATGAGCAGCTTGAATCATACTCACATCATTAGCTCCATCACCAATGCTGAGAGTTATTCTGTTTGCCCCCTTCCTAACCAAGCTTGTCACCTGAAAAACAGTGGAAGAAGTTGCTAAAACCTGTATCATTACAATCAAAAAGTTCATCCTAACTTGAAGAGAAATTACAATGTTTTTAACTTGAAGAATTACACTGTTGAAATTAGAAAAAATCACAGTGAAACCTGAAGAAACCTAAACTTGAAACTGGAATCACGAAAAAGAATTTCAAAACATTAAATATCTGAGATTAACGACCTCTTCTCTTCTTTCTTTTTGGATAAGTTATCTGAGAATAATGAGCTCTTACTATGAAGTCATATAGCAACAATATTTTGAGAAAGGTAACAAGCGACATTGAGATGGTGTATTTTTATATTAAGTCTTGAAAGAGAAACAGATGCATAGATTAAAATAACTTCTGTTTTCTGCCTAGAATTGCATGATGGGATAACAGGGGAAAAGATGGATGACTCCACCCCATATGTTTATTAACCAAACATAAACAGCTTAATTTGAAGAAACCACAAGTCAGCTTGACAATTCCAAGACTAACGAAACTGCAACAGGAATAAATGAAGTGATCATCCATATTAAGTCACCCATATTCAACAGACAGAAAAGTTCAGTTAGTAACCATTCAAGGAAGACCACCTACATGACCTCACCTGTGCTTTCTGCAACGGAGAAACACGGCAGCAAACCACTGAACTGCAATTCAAACTTAAATTCAACAGCTTTACACGAAGACTCGGGTCTAATGCATACATCAAACACTTCCCGTCAATTATTAGTGCTAATTTTGGTCCAGATACAGAACGAAGATGCTCCTGCGCGTCCTCATAACACCTTTTAAGCTCGTTCTGCACTGTTTCTTGCATAAAACGAGCAAGCTCCACCTGATCACCCTGCGAATGAACACAAAAAGAATTGTTAAACAATGTGTATTTTGTAACTGACAAACAGGAAGATTGAGAAGTACTGCTCACTCTATCTTCCACTTCTCTGATTGCATCAGTTTCTGAACTAATGATAAATTGTTTCATGCTGTTATTGATCAACTTGCACGCTGCAACATATGCAAATGAGACTAGGATAAGATGGTGCAAGTTGAATCAAGATTAACAAATGATAAACTGCCTGTCATCAATGCTAACCATAAGCTATATTTATTGCTGTTTCCAATTTGTCACCGGTAAGCACCCAAATCTTAATTCCAGCCCTTGAAAGCGTCTCTATGCACTCAGGTACACCTTCTTGAAGCTTGTCTTCTATAGCAGTGCATCCAATCAAGACAAGATCCTTTTCTATCAGCTCTGCCACCTGTAAAATGCTAAATGCTTACACTCTTTCGACCACCAATAAAACCTTGGCATTAACGATGACAAGAGAAGATTTCCAAGCTAAAGCACACAATTGTGAANTACACTCTTTCGACCACCAATAAAACCTTGGCATTAACGATGACAAGAGAAGATTTCCAAGCTAGCACACAATTGTGAGAGTAACCACAATTATAAAAATATCAATAATAATCACCCAATATACCACTTACATCCATTTATATTCTGTGTATTCAAGAATATTGTAATCTAAGACACGGATAAACCATTAAATAGTCAGGTTTTACGCAGGTGAAAGCTATATTATCCAGTCTCTAGAATGATCACAGTTGGCAAATCAATTTCAGATGTGTTATTCAAGTCAGGAACCAGGGCCCAGAACAGGAATTCCAAGAAGCTTTGGATAATCTGGATTAGACAGTTCAACACAGAAGCAGTGTGTTTGGCATCACAAACTGACAAAAGAAAACCACCTCTCTTAAATTAAAAGATGAGCATAATAATGCTAGAACGAGCAAATCCAATGGAAATAAGAACTTAAATGCGTATGGAAATAATTGCATTCTACCCCTCAAACTAAAATGACATCACAACAAAACGGATGAATAAGTCAAGACAAAAGTCAATCCCAGAAAGAAAGCAAAATCAGAACAATTGAAAAGCAGGAAATCTGGAAAGATGATATAAACTTAAAGGGCAATAGTTTACATTATGCTCACCTCATCCAATTTCTTCTCACGGTCTCGGAGAGAAGATTTAGCTTGAATGAATTTCTCATTCCATTTTTCATACATATCAGGGGTTAAATCTCTATAAGCCAAGCAAAGTGTCCGAAGTCCAGCAGCCCCAAATTGCTCCAAGTGTTCCCTAGTTCTTTTCCTCAAATCATTGTCTCCATCTTGCAACCTCTCATAAATTACATTATCTGCACCCTGAAATAAGTAGTCTTTATGATAATTTCGTACTAAAGGAATCTCCTCAAATGCATCGTTCCACATAAAGTGCCTACCTTGCAGTAGAGAACCAATCTGCCTTCAGGATAACGACATACAACAGACTGGCGCTTTCTCGTACTAAACACAAAACGGAAGGATAATAGTCAACCTCGTTAGGCATCACGCAGGTAATCCAAGCTAATATACAAGTTAGAATGTGCTGACACCTGTTGAATTCGAGAACATTTAGAATCTCATAGGGAACATCTTGAATCTTCCCCATCTTCTCAACATGTGACTCGCGTACATAAATCATAGTTGGTGTACGTCTGCAGAAAATTTATGTTCATGGTTACCAGTGACCCAGCTAAAACAGAAATAGTGCCAAAAAACAGTATGATTAACTCTTTCCAGAATCTTAGACCTCGCAGATATTTATTGATTAATTCTAGTCCTAATTACACAATGGCCCCTTCTGATAGAAAATGCCTTCTTGATAACAATTGCACAACTAATTTTTCTTTTTTTGTTTTAAGTTGATCAATCACTCACCAAAAAGCCTACTAAGTTCAACCGTTGTTGAGAAAATAAAGCATGCAACTCAGAGGTAGCCCAAAATGACTATATATATCTGAAATATCAGCGATAATTATCACCCAATATAGTACTTTCATCCATTTATACCTCCTATGGAGCTGGCACCAGGAACGGCGTCCTGCTGAAAATGTGTTGTGATTTTATTCTCTTCTCACATGCTTCAATAAAATAAGTAAATAATAACAGGAACTGGATCTACAGTAGCTTTCCGATGAAAACTATTCTCCTATCAGATAATGACTCCATATCGGCGCTTATTCTTTTCTCCTGAATAAAATAGCGTCCCTATGATGAGTGCTCTCCCATTATATTATGACTACTTTCACTACTATGATATGTAGATAACCATATTCCAAAATCTTCAAACCTAGTGGTGTATGTTAGTAACCTTCAACATTTATTTCATAGGCTAAGTTTCAATAAACGGAACCTTATGGCAGAAGACAACATAAATGTAACAGTAATTCTAAAGAGGCACACACTTGTAAAAGAAGAAGCCAAAGTTTTTTGCTGCTACAACCAAAGCAGACTCGTCCGGGGATGCCGCTTGATATCGTATTTTTTCTGGGGTCTCTTCACCTTCAGGCAGCACCGTATGGCATATAGCAAGGCATCTGAAAAATTCCTGAACAAACAACCCTTGCCTCATTAAACTAGCCATCTATAAGTGCTAGATAAGTGTTAGTGCACCCATGTGACAGTTTTTTTACAAGGACAACTCAATATGAAGGTGATAGTTCACACACAAAATATACCCTTGTGAGTTTAAACTCCCTTCATTCCCTACATAAAATTCACCTTTCCTTTTGCAAATAAATCTCACTTTCCCAAGAAAGATAGTTCTATGATAGATTATATGATAGAAAAAGTTACATTGGAACCACTTCAACTCACGTATTGTAATTTTCTCTATTCTGATACTAAACAATCAAAAAAGCAACTATGAGCTCACATTTTCCCCCTTCTGAAACCAAATAACACATATTTCAACTTCTCTTAACAACCATACAAATTCAAACGTAGACACTGAACTTGGAAAAGAAATGGAAGTTCACACCACAAAGTGCTAGACTATTAATTGAAGGCTTTACGTTAGAATTGTGGGAACTACTTCATCTAACAGCAAGGGGACATCTTTAGATTTGTATATGCCGCCTCACACTATGACCTAATTGTTTTTTCTTGTACCAAGCATGTGGCAAATATTTTGTCAATGGACAGTGGTAAGAAGCAACCTAGTCCCTAGAATCTGTGTGTGCTCTGGTATCACGTTGAACTTTGTGATCTGCCTCTTCTAAAGGTTTTAAGGTCAGAGAGGGATATTTTATTTATCTGTTTTAATTTTATACAGGGATAACTAACCTCAAAAAGAAGAACGACAGAGAAGAAAGCAAGATAATAAGAAAATAAGATTTTCATTACTAGTCTAGTGTTGATTAAAGATTTGACTGAATTTGATACCAAAAACTTCATAAGCAAGAAGTGAAAACTCTTATGATTGAATTTTTTTATAGTTCAAAGACAGCAATTTTCTTTTCCTTTTTTCTTTTCATAAGAAAACCTATGGCATTTGATTGTTCAAACGTGACAATTATTACTATAAAAAAAAACTCATGTTCTCCTTTTATTCCAAAAATAATAATCATATATTTACCCTGCATGAATAAGGATTAGGCTCATTCCTCCAGGCACCTCGCATCAGTCGAGCATCATCAAAATTGAAACCTTTCTCTCGCGCTTCAGTTGATGATTTCTTAGCCTGTAACAATTCTCAAAATCAACGCAAGACAGAGTCATGAATCTGTCTTTATCTTGCCCAAGAGTATATTTACCTCAACTTTCAGCCCAATTCGCTGAGCAGTTCCCATCTCAATTTCACTGACACCAGTGCCATATATCTCTCCACCGATTGAACACTTAAAAAACTCCATCAAGTTCCTCGTAAGAGTTCCAGTTTTGTCAGAAAATATGTATTCCACCTGTCCATAGAGAAGTAGCCAGTGGCTCATGAACTCATTTGTTAAGAACATACACTAGAGCAGAGGGTAAAAATTGAAGCAACCACTCTTGTTTCCTTGTTGTGCAAAATCACTGTTTATGTTAGCGCACATAGAGATCGTCTAAACAAATTAATTTCAACCCCTTCGTAACAGCATAAACATTTACCTGCCCAAGTTCCTCGTTCAAATTAGATGTCCTAGCCTGTGCGGGGGTGTTGCTCTCAGCATGGTACATGTGCAAGTCGTTGTTGATAAACTTATTGGACTGTATAAATTTAATCATCTGAAAGTGACAAAAGAAAGTAAGATGAAAGCACACGGAACATTAAAATCAAAATCTGCGAAGCACCAAAACAAAAAACAAAGAAACTGCCATTAATCTACCTCAACGGAGACATAGAGAGAGATCGGAATAATAGGTGAATAGAGAGTGATTAAAGTGAACATGGTCAGAACTGCAACCTGAGCAGACAGCAAAAGAGTAATTGGAGACACAAATAGGGAGAAGTGCTGCACAGACAAGTGGAAAGATAAACATGTCAGAATCTACACAATTACCACAAATCTATTGTCAGGGTTGGATTGTGGGTCTGAATTTTTGCTACTTTCAAACCGCAAATAATAGTACTTCTCGTTTATGAAGATACCACTGCAAAATTCCAAGCCAATCCAAAATTTTCAGCATGGAGGAGAACGTAACAGAAGTTCCAAAATAGCAGGAAGGGTATAGCAATTGATCAAACCTGCCTATGGCTCCCAAGAGACACATACATAGAAGAGCACTAAAGAGAGCGATAATAAGTTTGTCAAGTTTCTTCTCCAAAGTGCTTCTTTTGGATGGAATTTTCATAGAATTCATCATAACCTGTATTAAACCATGGTTGGCAGAAGCAACTGAGAATAAGAACCAAAGTGAAAAGCCAAGTAGCAATGGCCGCAAAGCAAAGCGATGTAGAAACAGCAATATAGAATATCACATAAAACAAGGTTGCTACTGTAACTTTATAACACAAGAATGCAGCAAAATAGTTGGACAAAACATCATTACTGAATAGATCATGACATTAAACCTACTTCCTTGAAACATTCTTGACAAGGATGCTATAAATAAATAAAAAGGTATGCTGCACCCTCAAAAAGAAAAAAGAACAGGAAGAAGCAAAGGGAAGAGAAAAGGGTAACTTATAAGTTAAATTCAGACTCAATACCTTTGTTTCATGCCCAGTGAAAATGACAGCCCCGACAATGTACTCAGTGTTTCTCAGACTGCACCCCTGGAAGAAATACAGCGATATCAAGAAGAAAACATGAAACTAAAATTCACCAAATGTACTATGAATTAGAGATATCACAACTTAGCAGACAAAAATTCAAAGATAAGTCATAAAAGGGAATGGACAAGAATAGCAGGTGAATAAATGGCAAAGAACAGATCATAGTCAGCTAGGATATCTGCTCGAAGATGCATTTACCGTGAACTATATTTTTTTCCCTTAATCAGTATATACCACACAATATTTAAAACCAGAACCATAAAATAAACAAATGGGGAAACAACATAAGAAATACATACCCGTAAAAGAAGTTGATTTGGACTGAGTGGCAAGGTTTGCTTTTGAATAATCAAATTGCCAGTGAATGTGTACAATGAGTTATTAGGCTGCTCACATTGTACTTCGCCTGGTTAAAGTAAAATGCAAGAGAACATCAAACACGTAATATTATCAGGGCAAGATCTTCTTAAAGTTGCAATCAGATTGGTCAGGCTTCTATGGAAGAAGCATTTGATATTCGTCATCATAATTCTGATATAAAATAAACAATAACATCTCTTCTGGGAAGCATCTGCGGGAGATCATGATACACATGGTTGCACATCTTAAATGTGTTTAAATAGCATCCTTCATTAACACATTTAGATAAGTGAGTATACATTTTCATCAAATGTAATAGCATGTGAGCAATGGCTTGATTTGTGCACTTCATGCTGAGATCTGAACATTTATCAACCATATATGAACTTAGATGTGAAGTAGTTGTAACTAAACTGCAACTACTAGCGTTATGAAGTGCATTTTACGAAAGAACCAGCTATAGGATTTGTCCCGCTAATCATTGGAATAACTTTTCATGGACTGAACATAAATCTGACACGTCGAAGGATATCAAGCAGCAAGCATTGGAATATCTGGAAATAAGGAATTCCACACATCTATTTCAGAGGCTATATGCTACAACAGTACAACTAGATCTTCCACTGGACTTGAAGTAATTTCATTGCACTTGTACAACCAAATGTCAATATTACATGCATTATCATGCAGAAATATTTGATTGGTCAATAGCAGTAGAGAAACCAAACCTCTGAATTCAGATACTTTCTCAGGAGACACATAATCCCAGGTCTTCTCCAGTGCCTTTCTGATCTTTAAATTAGTTTCACCATCCAAATTCGCCGTCTGAGGAAATCCATGTACCGGTTAGTAGAGAGCATGATGGAAGAGATGAAAACCAATACATTTATTTGTGACATTATCCAAGTACCTCTTTTTCAAATACTTTAGAGCAACCTATCTTTTATCACAAGTAAAAAAGAAATCAGATAAGGATCAAGTACAACCTCAATATAGCAGACTCCGTCTGGGTTTGTGCTGGCAAGAAAGATAAGATCTGCGGGGAAGAACTCATCCTGCTTAACCTGCAAGAAAAAGGCTTCTTGTACAACCTTACATTCTTCGAGCAATTTTCTTCAGAAGGCTGTATAAGAGTTCCTTCAAAGTGCAAAAACTACTTTTGAATAACTGAACTGAAATCATTCCTAAATCAATAGTTAGGGAGGAGTGGGTGGAAAGCATTTTCCATTTGTGAAGTGTGCATCCAGAATGTCAACCACATCAGTGATGGACTATCCCCGCGCTGAAAGGACAAAGCAAGCTGAACAAGCAGACTGCATTGATCTTGCAACTCTTCAGATTCAACAATATTCAAAACTGTAAGATTCTAAATAACTGGTGGTCCACGCGCCTCAAATTCTAGAGCTTAACCCATAGTTCAAATGAATTAAATAGCCCAGGCTTATCCCTTGTTTTATAATAAGACAGCTTTATTGAGCCGTTGCTACCAATTTAATACCATGAGGAGCCACAGCCACTGCTTTATTATTGGGATGGACTTCTTGAATAAGTATTCCCTTGTTTATTTAAAACAGCTTTGGAATTTATCCATGAAATGAACAGATGGTCTGCAGCACAGAACTGCACCAAGTAGTGATTTGCTAGAGATGTGCAATTAACAGAAAAGTAAAAATAAATACTCTAGCAATTTTGCATAATCAAAAGTGAATATTAATTGTATAGCTTCTTCTGCAAATGCACTTTACCTCCACCAAGGAGGGAAGGTAAGGTTAAATGACTTCTGCACATATTAGTAAGTTACCATAGATCATCTTCCCCATCCCAATTGCTGTGGGCTCAAAGCCAGAATTTAGAAGGAGATATAATCACACTAACTGGTGTCATGACCAGACATCCAGCTCCTAAAACGCCATGGTAAATTTTGGCTTCTATATAAATTAACCAAAGAAGCAAACCCAGAACAGCCACTTCTGTATTTTAACTTTTGCCAATTATCCACAATAGCCAATTTGAACTATGAGCTAAACTTCTCGTCTTGTGATGCAACAGTTCCAGTTACCTAGGTTACCAAGACTGCCTGCTGGAACTGTGTCAGTAGGGGTGGACAGTGACATACTTCAAATGAACTCCCCAAAATATACAAAAAGCGTTTTCCACTCTGGTAACACACTTGTGCCTTATACTCACACCCTTGCTCATATAACATATAGCAGTTGACAAAACAAGCTAAATAAAGATCCTAGAGAAAGTTACAAAACATGTAAATGGATGTAAATAATGAGTACCAAAACAATAGATATGAAATGGCAAAACCATATCCTGATAATCCACTTTACAAAACACGATGCAGAAGAAGAACCAAAGTTCAAAGACCCCGTTACACACTTATACTTACTCTCACGATATCTCCAGCCTGCAGCTTCTTCCATGGTACATTTACCCATTTCTGGTCTTGCAACATGTCTATGGGGGAGTTATTGATAGACATGTCATTCTGAAAACGCTTCTGTTACAAATAATAAAGGAAGGAACAAGAAAGGAAAGCATAAGCACATAGCTCCGAATCAAAAGGGGAAAAGAATAAAGGTATCAATAGAATTTTACTCTATTTAATGAATATAGTCCATATAACAGTCAGTTTAAGAACCAAAGGAGAAAGAAGGCAATGAAGTAGATAGTACTCACCCAGTCCTCCCAAGCCTCCTTAATTAGAGAAACAAGAAGTACCATGCTCAAAGGAAGCACATTTGTTATTGGACTTACGGGACTGCATTCAAACAAGATTCTTTTTTCAGGTGCAAATCATGAAAAAACATAGCAAATGTCATTCAGGTATAAATTAATTTCTTGAAATAGTTTGCAAGATGACTTATAGACCAAGACAAAAAATAAATAAAGGGAAATTTCATTACTTAGTGTCAACGGCCAAACAACCTCCAATAGCATCACGCATCATTGAACTCTAATCTAGTTTAGATGCTTAACAAAAAACAATACCCCCACTCTCTCTAAACTAGACTCTTCTCTCATTTTCAGCACAAATAATGCATAATCGGAGAGAGAGATAATAAGGGTAAGACACATAAAAACATTACATTGTAGTAATTTATACCTTATTGGAGTGCATGACAAAATTGAGATCATAAGGAAGTAGAGATTAGCCACCCGCCTGAACTGTCAGTATAAGAAGAATGGTACAGAAATAAGATGCAGGTTACAGAAAGACAAAGATTGAACAATACGGATGCATGGCCTCATGAAAAAATTTCATGTCAAATACCTTCTCAAAAAGTCATGCCTAATTCAAATTGAATCCACTCGCTATAGATAAAATGATTTAACAGTCTTACACACTAATAGACTACAACGCCAGTCGTTGTTCAATAAGGTTAAACAACTTTATTAATGATGGGAAAGTCTCCGGTATAAAAATTGTATACCAAAGGTAGAGAATCTACAAAAAAAGAAAAAAAAAATGAGACTCTACAAGAGACACTTTATTTTCTATACAAACTGAAACCTCATGGGTGCTCAAAAAGAAACTAGGGATAAAAATATATTCTTCACAAATATAAAATCATGTTCTAGTGTTCTATCCCTTCAAAAACCCTCTTATTTCTCTCCTTCCAAGGATACACATCAAGGCTAGTGAAGCAACATCCTAAGCTCTTCATCTTTTCTTCTTCTTTTAAAGGTCCAGCTAAATGGTTCCCCAATCACTAAGTCTGCCATCGTCCATTGTAAACCAGACCATTTCAAAATATCTCACCACAGTCGAGATACTACTAACAGGGAAAAAGGAGATGATCTATGTCTTCGCCGAATTTTTACACACAAAACACCAATTGACATAATCACTACCTTTGCCGCTAGCGCAAAAGGAGATGATCTACGTCTTCGCTAAATTTTTACACACAAAACACCAATTGACATATGTAAACCTCTTTCTCAATTTTTTATTATCAAGATCACTCCATCTGGNCAGGGAAAAAGGAGATGATCTATGTCTTCGCCGAATTTTTACACACAAAACACCAATTGACATATGTAAACCTCTTTATCAATTTTTTTGTTGTCATAATCACTACCTTTGCCGCTAGCGCAAAAGGAGATGATCTACGTCTTCGCTAAATTTTTACACACAAAACACCAATTGACATATGTAAACCTCTTTCTCAATTTTTTATTATCAAGATCACTCCATCTGACGCCGGACAAGCAAAAAGCACACATTTTCTAGTCCCCTATAAATCCAAACCGATAGGTTTGAAAATGCAGGTCGTTAATAAAAATATTTTCCTTATAAAGAAAAGGTTTGAGAAGGCAGATCCTTCTACGACCAAAAGCTTATGGTAATATGACTTAATAGAGAACATTTTGTCGCATTCCAACCCCCATGTACCAGTGTTATCAAAGGATCATTTGAGGTACGCTTAAGGCTCAAGCGCAGAGAAGCTCAAGGTAGGCGCTTCGCCTCGCTTAGGTTGTGCTTCAGCGTAGGCAAAGCACTAAGCCATGCGTCTTATTACCCATAAGTTCTACTTTGAATAGAGCGGTACTTAACAATAAATATGATTGGTCAAATATATATCAATTGTTAAGGAAATCAGTATAAATGAAGTCGTTGCTCTGTTTTTGCATTACATATATGTTTTTATTCTATTTCTTCGTTGCATCTTTTTCCACTGAAGTCCTCACATCTTTTAAAGCTCTGATAGACCTAGAGCACTTTTAACTTTTTTCGCCTTTGACAACATTGCCATCTACACAAGTCTTGATTGGCTAACATTATGTTTTGCTTGTAAACCATTTCAACTGGGCTTTGGAATTTCGTTATGCCCCCATCTTAGAGATTCCTCTTAAACTCTAAATCCCAATGACCCCCGCATCCTCTTTCTATGTTGTATGATCATCACTTTCTAGCACAAACTCTGTAGATGTTAAAAATGTAGGCCTTAACGTACTCTCCCACACCAATTGTGCTCCGAAAAACCGAACATTTTTCCATCCTCAACCCTGAATACAATGTAGCCACTATGTAGCCATTGAACTCATTACATCCCTTCATGATAATTCCTCTATATGCCGCACCGAAAATGAAGAGTAGTGTTTTTAGGCTTCCAAACCCCTTCACAATTCTATAAGTTTTTGCTATCACAGTTTTTGATACAACATGCTCCCCAATCCCAAATCTCCATATCTAGTGTCTTTCACCGTGAGGGCCGAGAGTCCGAGCCTATTTTAGATCCATTTAAGGCTAAGATTTGAACCCAATTTCATCTTTGAGCAATGATTATCCTTCTTTTGCACGACTAGAGGCCACCAATCACCCTGGCCTATGGACAAATTGGCCTAAGAAGCTCCTTGTGTCATCGTCTCCTTTTATAACTTATTTTTGTGACTTGATCTACAACTATTTGTTATGGTACATCGTCATTTCAAGCGATTGTGGCATCTCTTCTCCTCCTCTACTCCACCTCGATCTCCACCTTCCCTTTCTCCCCCTTTACCTCCCTCCTCCGTTCTTCCTTCCACCCCACTCCAATCACCATTAGTGTGAACTCCAACATTGACCAGATCTTGAAGAATGAGTCACCCTCATCTGCTAAAATTGTTGGCGAAAAATTTGCTTCCTTTCTTGACAAGAGTTCTCATTATAGTCACGTCCATCATACTGCACTATGCTTTTACAAAAC
>AWOL01S0183754.1:0-12410 GCA_000715115.1 Nicotiana otophora | reverse complement strand
ATGGACCAAACATTCGCAAGAAAACACATGCGTTAGATAATTCAGTGATTATTAATCATTATACTAACTTTCTTCGCGAGTCAAAACAGCCACTGACGTTTGAGTATTGCATCAAGAATCCGTATAATCGTATTTGCGTGGACCGCATACTATTACGCAGTAAAGAGTAGCCCAGTGCACTAAGCTCCTCAGTGGCGAAGTCACATGGTCATAAGTATGGTCAACTGACCAACATTCGTCAAAAAATTGCACTGTGTACATAAGTAAAATATTACGTTTTAGAGCTATATAACACATTGAACACCCTTTGTCGGATTTTTTTTTCACTTCTTTAAAATTTGAATACCTTTGGAGAAATTCTTAGCTTCGCCATTGAAGCTCCTGCTATGCGCGGGGTCTGGGGAAGGACCGGACCATAAAGGTTTATTATACACAGTCTTACCCTGCATTTCTGCAAGAGGCTATTTCCACAACTTGAACCCGCAACCTTCTGGTCACTTGGCAGCAACTTTACCAGTTACGCCAAAGCTCCCATTCAAATACAGGGTAAGGCAGTAAGCTCGAACTAATTAGCATACAAAAATAAAAGTTGAAAAGACACACATAAAGTTGCAACAGATTATAGCAAAACCGAGGTTGAATGTCTTTAGGACTTTCCACTCGAATCTTGAGGACAAAATGATGTATTAAGGGGTTTTTCTGCCCAAAAAAATGTCTTTTAGACTCTAGTAAGGGGTGGATAATGGTGGTGGCTCTACCTGAATTGCAACTTGCAAGCAAAGAACTGTCAAACATTAATAATAATGCAAGTTCTTGCTTGTAACCAGAAAGCTTTGAGGAAAAATCAATTGTTGCATTACTAGGGACCAGCAGCTTCACCCACAGTAGTAGTAATAATTACCAGTTGGAGTAGGTCCCTAAACTCACAAAGAAGCCCCAACAGCCTGTAAATCAGGTTNAATGGACCAAACATTCGCAAGAAAACACATGCGTTAGATAATTCAGTGATTATTAATCATTATATTAACTTTCTTCGCGAGTCAAAACAGCCACTGACGTTTGAGTATTGCATCAAGAATCCGTATAATCGTATTTGCGTGGACCACCTACTATTACGCAGTAAAGAGTAGCCCAGTGCACTAAGCTCCTCAGTGACGAAGTCACATGGTCATAAGTATGGTCAACTGACCAACATTCGTCAAAAAATTGCATTGTGTACATAAGTAAAATATTACGTTTTAGAGCTATATAACACATTGAACACCCTTTATCGGATTTTTTTTTCACTTCTTTAAAATTTGAATACCTTTGGAGAAATTCTTAGCTTCGCCATTGAAGCTCCTGCTATGCGCGGGGTCTGGGGAAGGACCGGACCATAAAGGTCTATTATACACAGTCTTACCCTGCATTTCTGCAAGAGGCTATTTCCACAACTTGAACCCGCAACCTTCTGGTCACTTGGCAGCAACTTTACCAGTTACGCCAAGGCTCCCATTCAAATACAGGGTAAGGCAGTAAGCTCGAACTAATTAGCATACAAAAAAAAAGAGTTGAAAAGACATACATAAAGTTGCAACAGATTATAGCAAAACCGAGGTTGAATGTCTTTAGGACTTTCCACTCGAATCTTGAGGACAAAATGATGTATTAAGGGGTTTTTCTGCCCAAAAAAATGTCTTTTAGACTCTAGTAAGGGGTGGATAATGGTGGTGGCTCTACCTGAATTGCAACTTGCAAGCAAAGAACTGTCAAACATTAATAATAATGCAAGTTCTTGCTTGTAACCAGAAAGCTTTGAGGAAAAATCAATTGTTGCATTACTAGGGACCAGCAGCTTCACCCACAGTAGTAGTAATAATTACCAGTTGGAGTAGGTCCCTAAACTCACAAAGAAGCCCCAACAGCCTGTAAATCAGGTTCAAACTCTTAGCTTTTCGCGTGAATCTCGACTATTCCACTAGATATTTGTTATCTCCTACCAGGACACAAGTATTGTGTATCTTACTCAACAAAACTTAGGCAAATGAGAAGGAATCACATAGTGCTTTTTGTCTCTGAGATTTGAACCATGGTATTCCTTTTAAGGAAAATAAATTATAGTAGTATTACTTAAATAATACTGAATACCAAAGAAAGAAATTCTTCTGTACACAACCCCCGCCCCCTGATTGTTTTCAGTTTAGTTACAAGACCATCAAGTCCACAACACAATTAACTCCCTATCTACTTTCATACAAGGAAAGAACCAAAATGGAAAAGAGGAAAAAGAAGGAAGAAAAACCGAGGGACAAATAAAAGATAAGAAAGAATAGAACCCACCAAGGGAGAAGAAAAATAAGAGTAGTCAATCTCTGATCAACAATATACCACCAGAAGCAGTTCATCTTCCTACTCACTTGATCCGGTAGACTTCAGTATGGTGAAGCCCTTGTAAGTAATACGCTTCTCATTAACGACCAGAAAGCTGTGTCTAAGACTGTTATACTTTATGATTCCTTCTACTTTCTGACCTTGAATCTGGGTTGTCACTCTTGTCAGTGTCGTAATTCTGAGATTCACTCTCTGCGTTACCTGCTTGAGTTCTTCGTTGCCTTCGATCCTGCAGTCGCCAAAAATGAAAATGATACATAAGTTTCTCATTTGTTGTGTGTGAAAAAATTACTATAATTTTGTTCTTTCAGTTATATGTTCAAGAGGTATGAGCAACACGTTGATCTAGTAAAAGACGATTCCAGTTGATACATGCAGCAACATAAAGAATTCGGACATACACCAAGATGAACCGGAGACATTAATAAGAAAAGAATACACATCCATTAAAGCATCCATGATGCTGCACCCTTTAACTTCTCCAATCTCCATCGCCTAGCAGTAAACTAAACCTCGAACAACTGGAAACTTATAGGATGACATGCTATTGCCCATCAATTGATGAGGGATAGAAATGACTGAAACAGGGAGAGAAGTTTGTCCATCCTTGTTGTTACCCTCATTTCAGAAACCATTCAATAAGTAATGAGCAATTGACAGGAAAAAATATTTTTTTACGAAGATATTGATAAACTGTTGGGCATATTTATCATCCGGTACCATCTCTATCCCATATCCAAATGACACACCTACAAACAAATAATAGGTGTGTTCACATGGATGTTTATTCATCATCCCTTTCTTTATCTACACCTCAGGAAACAAGTTGATATAAAGATTGTTATATCCCCCTCCATCAGTTGACTAAAAAGGAAGGTATTGTTAAGAGTCCAAGCTAGGAATCAAATATCTCCGCCACATCTAAGTCCCTACATAAGGGAAGAACATCCAATTACACAAGCCATTTTCATAAATTCTAGGACATGACTGTGCTTATCCAACAACTTCTACAAGCAATGCACATTGAATAAAATAAAACTGCTAGTAACCTCTGCAAATATAACACATCTGTTCAAACGACGATAAGGAATTGACTGTATCTAACAGGATCACAGTTTAACAAAATAAGAAACTTGAGGGCACAGTTCGCAGTGAAAAAATTTTGAGCTTCACGTGGCAATAGAAGAAAAGTGGAAACAGAAAGCAGATACCGACCTCTCTTGGTATGGGATATTCCTCTGATTCAAGCATACGAACAACTTGGCTCATCTTTGGTCTCTTGTCAGAATCTGGATCAACACATCTCAGAGCAGTCAGAAGGGCTCTTTTGAGAGCTCTTGTTGGTGGCCTTGATTCAATATTTGGATCTACTACTTCCTCTGAGCGCCTGCTTCCAACCATCATTTTCAACCAGTCAACAAGATTCACCTGCAACCAGAAAAGTTTAATATTTTAAGAGTATGTTCTCAGCGCAAAGATTGAGCAAAGAGAGGACCCACTCGCAACTTGACCATTTCCGGGTCAAAAATGAAATGAAGTCGTGTTAATTCTTTAGGATTCAAATCTGCGATCCCTAGTTGTTAAACACCTAATACTAGTGGGAAACTACACTAGTTTAAAGAATTAGTGCATTATGAAGCAAATTAACCAGAGAAGTAGGATATTGGTGAAAGGAAGTGGTGGGGGAGATTTAAGAGGAAATCGGCATCAATATATTCAGAGGCCAAAATGAAAAATAGATTTGCTTGACGAATCCTCAGCTAAAACTCAAGCTCTAGTTAGAATTATTACCAAGGTTGAGAAGATTCAGATATGATTCTACTAATATCTTGTGTACTAAAATAATTTCTGTGGACCATTGGTGGTGAAAGATCATAAAATTCAAATATTGACCAGCTTCCGTTTGCCTTTCCATTGGACTTGATGGCATGAAGTAAGAGATTACTACTCCTTTTACCAATTAATGAAGAGCAGGAAGATATACCCATCAGCATCAGACTAGGACACTGGGTAGCTAAGATATTATGAATGTTGTCTTGATATATACAAAATATATTTCATTGTGACATGGTGAAAAGAGACAAGACTTCCAAGCATCGTCTCGTAAAGCAACAAGAAATAGCAGAGCACGTTACCAGTAGTAGCCTTTTGTTCAGAGAATGTAATGAATAGGGAACAAGGCTAAAGCATGGGACATTTTCTTAAACTATAATTTAGCAGAAGGCTGAGGTTTACGACAAGATCAATCCGCTGGAATCGGGTAGGATGAGATATATGTCTCAAAGATTTATAGCATGAGAACATTGGCTATCGTACATGGTATATCAAGAACAAGTAATCTGTAAAAAATCTGGGGAAACTGAATCGAAAATGCAAATGAGACATATCAGAAAACCAGCAAGGCAAGTATTAACAAAGATCTATTCTGCTAAGATCCGGGCACAATCATTTTTACAGCTTCTTCAATAATTAGGATGCAGATAAGATATATAAGTCAGTGTGCTAATGAGATCTTAATATAAGGTACTAAAGATAGCAAACCTCTTGGGCAGGCCGGCCATAGTCCACAGGATCTCTTCCAGTGATTGCTTCTAACAGCACAACCCCAAAGCTATAAACATCACTCTTTTCATTTAAGAGACCAGTATTTGCATATTCAGGAGCCACATACCTGTCAAATATTTGAAAGGGCGTGAAATGATATAACAATGCTAAAAATAGCACTTTTTCTTCATCTTTTTATACCAAAAGAGGAACAAAATAAGACACCAGAAGTAGAAGATTGTAAAACCCAGAAGACCAAAACATGAAATTTACTCAAGCTGGAATTGAATCGAAACGAGCAGAAAGAGGAAACTAACCCAAAGGTACCCATGACTCGAGTTGTGATGTGACTTTTGCCCGCACCAAGCAGCTTGGCAAGACCAAAGTCGGAGACTTTAGCATTGAAGTCATCATCAATCAATATATTACTTGATTTTATGTCTCGATGAACAACTTTGGGCTCAATATTCTCATGCAAATAGGCAAGACTGCAAGAGATGATGGCACATCAAGAAATCTGTATTATTCCAAAAAATAGATTTAGCTGAATGAACTTACGCTTTAGCTGTCCCAAGGAGAACCTTCACCCTAGCCTCCCAAGTGAGATACCCGTGATGTCGCATGGCTCCATGAAGCCACTGTTCTAAATTGCCATTGCTGACATACTCGTAAACCAGCATCCTGAGATCATGAATTAGAACATAGCATTTTCAAATGGTACGCAAGAAAGAACATAACACTCATTCTATTACAGCACACGCACGTGAAGGTAATGAAAAATCCAGAGCTTCATTTTCATGTCAAAAAAGGTATAGGACTATCCGAGACTTCCAGATGGGGAAATACCTGTGAGTTCCTTCAATGCAGTATCCTAGAAGGCGAACCAAATTTTTGTGACGCACGTGGCCGATGGCTTCAACCTCCACTTGGAACTCTTTCTCTGCTTGACCTCTGGGACAAAGATCTTAAATTCAAACTCAAGCCGTAACTAAAACAAAAGGACCAGTAAGGAAAGCATATAATTTGATTATATCAACTCACAGATTGTTGAGGAGCTTCTTAATAGCTACAGGTGTTCCATTAATCAAACTTCCCCTGTAGACAACGCCATATCCACCCTCACCAAGAATATTCTCCTTTGAGAACCGGCTTGTTGCAACCTCAAGATCTCTCAATGTAAACCAGTGGCCCCAACCCAAGTGTGAAAATTCAGGTAATCCAGTTAGAGGAGAAGGAGCAGCTATTGGATGTGAATTATAAGCTTTATATGCAGTTTTGCATGAACTCCCTTCTTCTCCTGATTGTGACCCACAACAGTCCTTATCAATGTGATGGAAGGAATCCGATTGACTGCTGTTATCACAGTTCTTTTTCCTCATTCCAAGATGAACCAAAACCTTGTCTGATTCTTTATCACTGGTTTTGTCATGAATAGTGAGAAGAATTCCATCACGTGGAGCAAATTCGTTTGTTGATACTTGCTCAACCCGAACTTCTTTAATTTCCTTAGAAACAGTAGGTATTTGGCTAATAGGGAGATTGTCTGTAGCTCTTTTTGACTTCCTCCGGAAAGTGAGATACAATGTTAACAATAAGAGGATGACCACTATGAAAATCCCAACAAGGATTCCAATCAATTGCCAGACCTTGAGACCAAACACAGCAGTTTTTTGCGATAAATCCTCCTTTAGATTAGAAGCCATCTTCTAGGATGTCAACAGACCTATAAAAATAGCATAAATTGAATGATGAACAGAAACTTTACACACAAAACACACATCTAAGAAAGTATTAGTTCTATTAAACCCAATATGCAACTAAAGTTATAATTTTTATTTCTGAATTCTCTAATTGCAACTCCAAGTCAAACAGAAAATATAAGCACTTTTCCTTTTACTACCAATGAGTATAATCATGTTCACCATTTGTAAAATCTTCAAAAATTAACAATGAAGGTGGGAAGGAAGAAAAAGGGCATCCTACCAATGACTTTTGTTTTAAAAGGAAACACAGAAAGCACACAGCAAATTCATAAACTGAGCCAGTCAACCAAGGGATCATATAACAGATCCACTAGTAGAGAATGTAAAGCAACATAAACAAAAATCCCTTATGTAATTCCAGATGCCAATGTCAAGAAAATAAACAAGAAATGCAAAACAATGGGAACATACAGAGAAAAAAAAAGTTCATGATTTTGAGAGAAAAAGTGCATCACTTTGAGAAAGTTACAATTTTTATAATCCCCATACCTTCCTGAGATATACCCCCAAAACACAATCTTCAAAGACCAGATCTCAAGAACTCCATCATCACTCTCTTCCTCAAAAGGATGAACAAAAAGCCAATCCACAGATCTTGACCAAGAAAACCCAAGAAAGCCAATGCACTTACCAAATTCTAAGAACACACAAATAATA
Organism: Nicotiana otophora; assembly: GCA_000715115.1. Taxonomy (NCBI): domain Eukaryota; kingdom Viridiplantae; phylum Streptophyta; class Magnoliopsida; order Solanales; family Solanaceae; genus Nicotiana; species Nicotiana otophora. The sequence continues at coordinate 5,076 of AWOL01S0183754.1, read as the reverse complement.
GACTCTCTTTAGAGCTACACAAGTTAAATACTAGCAAAACTAATAGTACAATCTTGTATCTGATTTTTCACAGCATTGACAGATTAAAGTCCAAATCTAAGCTGAGATGGTGCTTTCTGAGACCACCACCTGCCCCTTCTGAAAGACAGTAAACCAGATGACAACAACAAAAGGGCTGAATTTGCAAAGAGACTAAAAATACATAGAATAATAAATGGTACAATCGGTATAAGGGTGCTTTTTAGAAATAGGAATATGACAGAGAAGGAAAGGAAAGATGGAGTTTTCAGTGGTAGGTGATAAGAGAAATTTGCCTTACAATTACAAACAGTAAAAGGGAAGTCATGGAACAGGTGCAAGCCAGCTTCTTAGTTGGCACCACCACACCCTTTTTTTTAATTTCTTATGAATATGACTGATTATCAGGAAAAAAAAATATTTACTGCCATTAACATATAATACTACTATAAAACAAGAGAAATGTAATTATCATAGGAAAAAAGTATAATTGTTGGTCAAAGAAAGAAAGATGACAGTGTATTTGTTTGATGAGAAGGTAAGTAAGAGCGAGCAAGCTTCTATTGCCACAAATAAAGCTGACCCATTTAACAGAAATTCCTAAATTTTTCTTAAAATTCTGATACCATAAACTTGGCTTTTATTATTACCAAAAATCTTGGACAAAGGTGATGTAATAGAGTTATGTACTTATGGGTATGCATGCACACATCACCTGCAACTAAAAGTAGGGTAACTTTCTACAGTCTTTCCTTTTTTACTTTTACCTTACTTGTAGGGAGAAAAAGATAGTAGAAAGAAACAAGAAAACACAGTGGAAGTGGCAGTAAAATGGAAAAAGAGAAGAAAAAGTTAGGAAGCAAATGCCAGTCTTTATTTGGGCATTGTCAGTAACTCACTGACTTGTGGTTTGGGTGGATGACATCTTGGATTGTTATAGGCCTGTTGTGGACCAAGTCAAGAGCTGCATAGGAAGACCTACACATATTTTTTTCCACCGTCCACTCAATTAAAGGAATTGTGAAATTAATTACAAGTTTTATCTTATTAACCGCTCGTAATATTTAACTTATTAATAATATATTATGTACTTTTGAGTAGTTTGGGAGATAGTTTGCTATTGTTTTGAAAATTATATTCTTTGAGAGTTGAATTTAAAAAAAGTCAACTCAAAAAGTTGTAAGAAAATAAATTTTTGAATTTAAGTATTTGTACATTTGAGACATTGCTATTGTAAGTTCAGTTATGTATATTTAAAACAATTAGCTCATTATTCATGATCGTTACACTGAAACTTTTAAACCTTTCGAGCAGTATGAACATGCAAAATATTTTGAATCGGAGACCTAACTTGAGGTTGCATTTATTCACGTTCTCAAAATCATTTACTTCTACTATACTTATAGTTGCAAACTCCTTGTCACCTATATCTAAATCTATACCACACTTTTATTCGTTACTCAACTAATTAATTAATCGTCTTCTAGATAAAAAGGTTGAAAGTTTATTTTATGAAACTTGGCTAAAAATCTTAAGATAGAAAAATTCCTAGAAATAATCTAATGACCTATCACTTTCACTAAGAAAATATTTTATAAATATTTTTTCCAATCACTCAACAATAATCACTTAATCACGTTTGCAGAAAAGCAAGTTTCACATTGACATAGAAACATACCTTTCATTTATTATTCTTTTTTAGCAGCCATTTACCTTTGTTTATTAAAGGCATGCTCCGGGCAATACTATTAACTTCACAAACAGCCATAGCTAATCTGTTTTTATCATCCTTTTCGATTTTCATGGATACAGAACATAGTATTTTAAGGGTACTGATGTTTCCATGGTTGGCTTATGGTCACATCTCTCCTTATTTAACTGTTGCCAAGAAACTTGCATGCAGAGGATTCTATGTATATCTCTGTTCTACGCCTGTGAATCTCAATTTTATTAAGAAAAAAATCCCTCAAAAATACTCCTTTTCAATTCAGTTGGTTGAATTTCATTTACCAGATTTACCCGAGCTTCCTCCTAGTTACCATACAACTAACGGCATCCCACCCCATCTAAATTCCACCCTAAAAAAAGCCCTCAAAATGTCTAAACCTAATTTTTACAAAATCATAGAAAATTTAAAACCGAATATGTTAATCTATGATATATTGCAGCCATGGGCTAAGGAAGTTGCAAATTCATACAATATTCCAGCAGTCATGCTCTTGACTTTTTCTGCGGCTATGTTATCATACATTTTTCATCCAGTAAAAAAGCCGGGGACTGAATTTCCTTTCCCAGCTCTTTATTTGAGGGAAATTGAGCGACAACGAAGGGAAGAAATGATGGAAAAAGCTGCTAAAGAGAAGGATCCTGATGATAAGGACCCTTTCGCTGAAGAAGAAGAACCTATGAATAAGATAATACTGATGAGTACCTCTAGGGCAACAGAAGCCAAATACATCGATTACTTCACCGAGTTGATCCAATGGAAAATTGCACCAGTTGGTCCTCCAGTCCAAGAAACAACAAATGAATATGATGGGGACCTAGATGATGATCTCATTGATTGGCTAGGAAAGAAATATGAGAATTCAACTGTATTTGTCTCCTTTGGAAGCCAGTATTTCTTGAGTAAGGAAGATTTGGAAGAAATAGCTTTAGGATTGGAACTTAGCAATGTTAACTTCATATGGGTTGTAAGATTTCCAAAGGGTGAAGAAGTTAGAGTTGAAGAAGCACTACCAGAAGGTTTTGTTGAAAGAATTGGAGATAGGGGAAGGGTTGTGAATGGATGGGCACCACAACTAAGAATTCTAAGTCATCCGAGTACTGGAGGATTCGTAAGTCATTGTGGTTGGAATTCTGTAATGGAAAGTATAGATTTTGGTGTGCCTATTATAGCTTTGCCTATGCATCTTGATCAGCCAATAAATGCTAGGCTGATTGTGGAACTTGGAGTCGCAGTGGAAGTTGTTAGAGATGATGAAGGTAAAGTTCACAGAGAAAAGGTAGCACAAGTTGTTAAAAGTGTAATTTGCGAGAAAACAGGGGAAAATCTAAGGAATAAAGTTAGAGAAATTAGTGAGAATTTGAACAAGGAAAGAGAGGAAGAAATGGATGCAGCCGTTGGAGAGCTAGTACAACTTTGCAAAACTAGCAAGTCCAATAATATGATGTTGTAATTCATGAACAGATATTGTTTCTGATTTGCTTTCAAAATAATTTTAGGTTCGAAGGATTACATAACTTACTTAAATCTTATGGCATTGTTATTTTCTTATACTCTTTACTAGTTTCTGAATATTTGCGTTACACACGTATTCCAAGTTATTTTTTATAATATGTTGAATAATCACATGAGATTATTGAAACATATTTTTGAGTAATAAAAAATCAAAGGACTTTTTGCAGGGATCCAAATATATAGAAGGTAAGAAGTAATTGTCATAATAAATAATTTTTTGACAAGTTAATTTAAAATAGTCAGCACCTTCGAGTAATATATTCAGCATAGTATAAAACATCTAATAAGGACGTATCAAACACTTCCTCAACATTTCTTCCTCTTAGCACAAAAAAAAGACTATATTCATGAGTTAGAGAGAGATACATTCAACACCGATAAATAAGAATGCATACTATATTATTTCTTTGATCATTATTTCAAATGCACCATGAAATTGATAACGCCAATGAGTATAGGAAACAAAGTAAATTAAACATTTACAAATATGAATAGATAATATACCATAAAAATATTTAACGTTTAATTCCCACTTATCAATATCACCGGGGCAATGAAAAGCTAATAATTCTGAACATATGAAAGATGGAAATTTAGGGAATCAAACTCAAAAAAACACATTAATACAAACTGTCACCTACAAAACTCAACAAATTACTGAGCTCATCACTGCTATAATTTAATCAAAAATAAATTGGGTGAAACGAGCGGTGTCACAATCAAAAAAGCAAATAGAGAGAATTGGAAAGAAGATAAAAAAGAGGGTAAAAAGGTTGGGGCTATTTTCATATTCTTCATCAGTGAAGAAGGACCATTGAAAACTATTAAATAGGTGAAGGATGGTTTTACCTTTAAGATTGTGGAAGTTGAAAAGCTGGAAATTTTGGATTTAAAATTTTGAAACGTGTCTTTCCTATTTATCATGCAATTAAATAATTTTGAAATGGTATCTTTGTTTGTCCTTATTTATTATGGGGCTTCAATTAAAGCCTTAAATCTTGTGAAACACTGAAGAAATAATTATTGAGATATTTATTCTTACAATAAGATAAAGTAAATGAAAAGTAGAGAAAAAGTAAAAAAAAAAAAAACGGATAGAATTTAGAATGCAGAGAAGTAAAAGCTGACGATATGAAGGGGTGTTAACTTTTTCTCCTTCCAATTAATTTTCTTAATTATTCTTATTAGAATGTATATTCACACTTTTATACAAAAATATTTTCCAACTAATATTTGATTGAAGGGTAAAGTAATCACTTAGTTTTTAATTGGTAAATTTATAAATTAACTTTTGACTTGGGGGTGTTCCCATTTTTAGTATTGTATAATGATAGGACGATATACTTAGTCTATTAATATCTGTAGATTGGATCAATAAACTAGGTTCCTCTCTCCCTCTATTATTTTTCAGTTAGAAATGTGATGTTTGATTGGAAGTTATTTCATGACACGGTAAGTTGCTAATCCACCAAAAAAATATGATTACAGAAACTAAGATGAAGAATTAAAGGAACAGGAACAAGAATTATATACCTCAAGAGAATAGAAATCACAATATAGAAATTTGCTCGTAAGTCCAACTTTGATTCTAAGAGGAAGATGTATAGATGGACAGAGAGAGAGGAGTTACTTTTGTGAGCACTTAATTTTTTACCTTGTTTGAATATTTTCCGCTCCCGTCTTTCCGCGCGTGTCCCCACCATACCGGTCCCCCATGTCTTGTCCCCCCTTATTTTTTGCCCCACATGTCCTGTCCCCCATTATTGTTTGTCCCCCATGTCTTGTCCCCCACGTCTAAACCCCCCATTATTCTTGTC
>AWOL01S0183749.1:0-11705 GCA_000715115.1 Nicotiana otophora | reverse complement strand
TTTACTGCTGATAAATTGTTTACCATTGTCGCATACTATTTCTGCGGGTATCCCAAATCGACACACGATGTGATCCCAAATGAAATCTATAACCTCTTCCTCTTTGACCTTCTCGAAAGCCTGTGCTTCGACCCATTTAGAGAAATAATCAATCATAAATAAAATGAACTTAGCTTTACCTGGGGCCGATGGCAGAGGGTCGACGATATCCATCCCCCATTTCATGAATGGCTATGGGGATAGGACCGGGTGAAGTTGTTCTCCGAGCTGATGGATCATGGGTGCATGTCTTTGACATTTATCGCATTTTCGAACGAACTCCCTTGCATCTTTGTCCATATCGATCTAATAATATCCTGCTCTGATTATTTTTCGGACTAATGAATCGGCGCCGGAATGATTTCCACAAGTGCCCTCGTGAATTTCACGTAGGATGTAGTCGGTATCTCCCGGTCCCAAACATATTGCAGTGGGCCATCGAACACCCTTCTAAACAACTTTCTATCATTGGATAAGGTGAACCGTGCAACTTTTGTGCGTAGAGCTCTTGACTCATTTGGGTCCGATGGAAGTTTCCCGTTCTTGAAGTATTCTATATATTTGTTTCTCCAATCTCAGGTTAGACTTGTGGAGTTTATCCCAGCGTGACCTTCCTCGATTACGGATCTCGAGAGTTGAACGACAGTCCCTGAGCTGATCTCATCTTCTTCGACCGATGACCCCAAATTTGCAAGTGCATCGACCTCACTATTTTGTTCTCTAGGTACATGCTATAAAGTCCATTTCTTGAAACGGTGCAAAGTTACCTGTAGTTTGTTCAAATACCTTTGCATTCTATCCTCTCGAACTTCGAAGATTTTGTTTACTTGGTTCACCACCAGTAAAGAGTCACACTTGGCTTCAATGACTTTTGCCCCCAAGCTTTTAGCTAGCTCGAGACCTGCAATCATAGCCTCGTATTCGGCCTCATTGTTAGTTAACCTAGAAGTCTTGATAGATTGCCTAATAGTGCTACCCATGGGCGGTTTCAAAATGATGCCTAGCCCGGACACTTTCACATTTGAAGCATCGTCTGTGAAGAGGGTCCATACCCCCGATGGTGTACCCGATTTTAACAAGAGTTCCTTTTCAACTTCGGGTACGAGGGTTGGCTTGAAATCGGTCACGAAATCCGTTAAAATTTGAGACTTGATGGTCGTTCGGGGTTAATATTCGATATCGTGCCCACTGAGTTCGACGACCCATTTGGCCAATCTGCCCGATGGTTCGTACTTGTGCAAAATATTACGAAGTGGGTAAGTGGTTAATACACATATGGGGTGATATTGAAAGTATGGTCTTAACTTTCTAGAGGCGCTTATTAGAGCAAGTGGGCTACGATTACCTCAAGCTTGAACAATGACTCACTCGGTTATAAAGACTACAAGATCCGGCTTCGATCAAATTGCCTAAAGCCTCGAACTTATGAAAATTTTCATAAGACATGAATGAAGCAGAGTTTTCATAAGGCTTGACTGAAGCAAAGTTTTTACAAGGCAGAATATGAAACAAAGACAAATCGGGAAAGTAAAAGATCTTCATATATATGAGTATTTACAAGGTCCGATCAGGACCATACACAAAAAAGATCAAAAACGAAAAATCCTAAGGTTCCTGATTATCTCCGGGAGCAGCCTCTTCACCATCGAGATCCTCCCCGCACTCAGACTCACTCTTACTCTCATCATCATCATCATCTTCATCGGAAACCAGGGCTCCAGCTTCGGCTTCAAGTTCTTTAGCCTTTTTTATCTCTTCGGTGAGATTGAAACCTCGAGCATGGATTTCCTCGAGGGTCTTCTTCCGAGATTGGCATTTGGCGATTTCAGCAATCCAGTATGCTCGAGTTTAAGCGGTCTCGATTGCCTTTCTCGCCTGTACCTGAGCGGCTTCGGCATCAGCCCGATAGATAGCCACGAATGCATCCGCCTCGGCCTTTGCTTTTTCTGCTTCAGCTTTGGCCTTAGCGAGTTCAGATGCCAACCGAGCCTCGAGCTCCTCTATTTTCCTTACTTGAACCGAGCTCCTCTCCTTTATGCCTTGAAGTTGACTTTCGACCGATAATAATTGAGCTCGAGCAGTTTCTTTTTCTGCAGCAAGGCGGTCCATGCCATCTTTCCACCCCAAGGTCTCCACCCTTATCGTATCAACCTCCTCACGAAAGCAGCCCGATCACCTCAAGCTTCTGCTGCAACTGTGAGATCGAAATATTAGCCATCGTTCCAGAATTGAGCCCGTGGGTTTTTAATATTATCATTACCTGCTCAGTCAGGTCGGCCTGGTCTTGATGAGCATTGGCCAACTCAGCTCGGAGCCCCCTGATTTCCTCTTCCCTTTGCCCGCAGAGGAGTTTAAGGGCGTTTCTCTCTTCAGTGACCTTTCGGAGGTCGGCCTCGTACCGACTCAACTCAGCTCGAGATCAAGAACATGCCTATCGATAAACCACTAAGGCCTACGAAGGAAGAAGAAAAGAAGTTGGAAAAGAAAAGCAAACATAAAGTTGGCACCAACGAAGGGAGTTAGAGCTTACCCGATTCAGAGCTTGTTGCACTTCGAAGAAAAGGCCCGGCATATCACTAGGGCCAGCAACATCCTCGACACCAGTAAACAAATCACGAAAGGGATCCTCTCCTTCGTGGAACCGGCCTACCTTGAGGGTCCCCAAAGCTTGGGCTTCCCGAATCGCCCCTTCGGAAAAATCAGGGAGAATAGGCGAGTCGCTTGGGGCATTCTCCTCGGTCCGGAGAGCTTCAAGACCAGCCCTTCGGATAAACCCGTCGTTTGTTGGCTTCGGTGGGAGGCATCCTCGTTCTCCATCAACTCGGGGACTTTGCCAGAATCCTTCTCCGATATCCCCTCAATTAGAGGCGGAGACACATAAAACCACCATCGATCCAACTGCCTTTGTGGCGTCGATGGTTTTCTTCACTCGGGCCACCAGTATGGACCCGTCGTTCTCTTCTTCTTAGTCTTCATCCCTTAGACGCAGAACTGATTCTTCGGTCAAAAGGATGGTAGTCTTCCTCGGCTTATGAGCCGTCCTCGTCTTAGGTTGTGGATCCTCGGAAGTAGAGGCCATTTTCCTCTTATGGTCCTTCGCTGGTTTTGGGATCGGGGCCGGCATCTCTTCCTCACCAGGTGGAGGCCTCAAAACCGCATCTTTGCCCAAGCCTACACATAAGAAAATTGGTTAAGTATATAGAAAACATTTCGTTCGAACTATCAAAGACATGAGAAAGAAGCTTACCATGATTTTTGGCTTCCCATCGGCCCTTTGACAAATCACGCCACGAGCGCTCAGCGTAAGTGTCGAAGCTAGGTCCCGTACCAAACTCTTAAGATTAGGAACTGCACCAGGCATCCAAAGAACCACTACATCGCAAAAGGGGATATCGGTTAGAAAGAAACAAAGAGGCAAAATAATAGGAGATAACATCAGAATTGTACTTACGCTTTATGTTCCATTCCTCGAAAAACGGCATCTTCTCGGCCAGAATTAGGTCCGAAGTCTTCACTCGAACGAACCTGCCCATCCAGCCTCGATTCTTGTCCTCGTCTATGCTCGAGAACAACACATTGGTAGTCCGACGCTGGAGTTTTATTAACCCACCTCGATAGAGTTGGGGGCTGTACAGTTTAATAAGATGGTTGAGGGTGAAAAGCATCCCCTTAATCTTGTTCACGAAAAAGCGGATCAGAATAACGATCCGCCAAAATGAATGATGGATTTGGCCTTGGGTTATTTGGTATTGGCGGCAAAAATCGATAACGATAGGGTCGAGGGGGCCCAATGTGAAAGGGTAAGTATACGTACTTAAAAACCCTTTCACATAAATAGTGATACCTTCTTCGGGAGCAGGGATTATGACTTCTATTTTATCCCAGTTATAATCTTTCCTCAGCTGCTCGAGGTGCCCCTTAGTTATCGAGCACATATACCTCGATACTGGTTCACATCGATCAGGAACCGACGAGGCTTTATCAACCTTAAAATCGGAGGTAAGAACACACGCCCTGGGAACACACTCCTCAGGCCGTGGCTCCATCGGTGTTTTGTCGACGACAGGCTGTGAAGAAGAAGCTTTTTCTTTTTGAGGACAGTTTTGGATGTTTTCGCCATTTTGGATTTAGAGATCAAAAATAGAATATGTGGTGTTTTAAACTTCTCCTAAGGTTCGACTTATATAATAAACGGGAAATTACGTACCTTTCTCTTCTCGAACTAGGACACCACTTACCGCGATTTTTGTTACTGTCAAGTACAAGTAAAGTTTCTCATCTGCCTTTGGAGTGTGAAGTAGTGGTGGGCTCTATAGGTATCACTTCAATTCCTCTAACGTCTGTTGGCATTCCGGGGTCCGGGCGAAATCGTTCTTCTTTTTGAGTAGAGAGAAAAATCTATGGCTTCGATCCGACGACCTCGAAATGAATCGACCTAAGGCCGCTATCCATCTGGTTAGCTTCTGCATGGCTTTTACACTGTCCACGACGGTAATGTCTTCGATGGCCTTAATTTTATCGGGGTTGACCGATCCCCCGATTCGATACCATGAAGCCAAGGAACTTTCCCGAACCGACCCTGAAAGCATATTTCTCGGGGTTGAGCTTCATGTTGTATTTCTTTAAAATCTCGAACGTTTCCTGTAAATGAGCCAAATGGTCCTCTGCGTGCAGGGACTTAACTAGCATGCCATCAACATAAACTATTTACCTATTTGCTCCTTGAACATTTTATTTACTAGGTGTAACATTATAACAATATGTTCCATACTTGGTGATAAATAAAGTTTTTTCTCGATCCTTCGGGTTCATTTGGATTTGATTATACCCGGAATAGGCATCGAGAAAAGTAAGGACCTCGTGGCCGGTCGTGGCATCGATCATGTGATCGATGTTGGGCAGCGGAAAAGAATCTTTGGGGAACGCTTTATTTAAATCCTTATAATCTACACACATTCTGAGTTTGTTCCCCTTTTTAGGGACTAGAACTACATTGGCNGGTCTTCCGGGTTCATTTGGATTTGATTATACCCGGAATAGGCATCGAGAAAAGTAAGGACCTCGTGGCCGGTCGTGGCATCGATCATGTGATCGATGTTGGGCAGCGGAAAAGAATCTTTGGGGAACGCTTTATTTAAATCCTTATAATCTACACACATTCTGAGTTTGTTCCCCTTTTTAGGGACTAGAACTACATTGGCTAACCATTCGGGGTATTTCACCTCCAGAATGGACCCTATTTTGAGAAGTTTAGTTACCTCATCCTTTATGAATGCGTGCTTTACCTCGGACTGGGATCTTCTTTTTTGCTTCACCGTTTTGAACCTAGGGTCCAGGCTTAGCCGATGCGTCGTTATATCCGGTGGGATCCTTGTTATATCTAAATGGGACCAAGCAAAACAATCTATGTTATCAATAAGAAATTGGATAAGCCTTTTCCTGAGTTTAGGGGTTAATCTTGTTCCCAGGTATACCTTTCGTTCGGGAAAATGTTCGATCGGTATGACTTGCTCCAATTCTTCAACCGTTGATTGGGTAGAGTCGGAATCATCGGGGACCACGAAGGATCGATGGATCCTTTGCTCATCATCTTCGTCAATCTTCTGATTTTCTAGTTGGGTTGAAGCTGACGTCTGTGATTGCTATTTGGCATCACGTCCCCCCTTCGAGTCCGACCCCTTTGCTGACGAAGGTGAGGATATCGGAATTGCTTCTTCGACGGCAAACATTTCTCTTGCGGCCCGTTGTTCTCCGTACACTATTTTGACTCCCTCCGATGTTGGGAATTTAAGAACCCGATAGAGGGTCGAAGGTACAGCTCTTATATTGTGGATCCATGGCCTTCCAAAATGGGCGTTGTACCTCATATCGCCTTCGATTACGTGGAACTTCATTTTCTGGATGGTTCCGACCACGTTTATCGGCAAAATTATCTCGCCTTTGGTAGTTTCACATGCCATAGTGAATCTATTTAGAACCAGGGTCGCGGGTACGACCTGGTCTTGTAGACCGAGCTGTTCTACGACCTTCGATCTAATAATGTTGGCCAAGCTACCTGGATCAATTAACACAAATTTAACTTTAGTTTTATTCATAAGTACGGATATTACCAGTGCATCGTTGTGAGGTTGCATGACTCCTTCTGCATCTTCATCATTAAAGGACAGGGTTCCTATGGGTGCGTAATCCTGAGTTTGAGCTCGTTTCTCTCTCATAATCGATGTCTTAGTGCGTTTAAGCACCGTCCCTTGAGGGGTATCGACGCCACCGATGCTCATGTGGATGATATGCTGTGGTTCTTCTTGTTCGTTTTGTTTACCGAAATCCCTGTTTTTGAAATGGTTTTTGGCCCTGTCGCTTAAAAATTCTCGAATGTGCCCTTTATTGAATAACCGGGCTACCTCCTCTCTTAGTTGCCTCCAATCTTCCGTTTTGTGGCCATGGGTGCCATGATATTCGCACATTTAATTGGGGTTTCTTTGGGCAGGATCGGTCTGCATGGCCCGAGCGTGTGTTTTTACGAAAGAATCTACAAGCATAGCAAAAGAATCGATATAATTAGATGGTAAATTATGATACCATATCATTGCTCCCTTTGACAGGGTTTCACCGAATGTCTTCAATAATACAGATTCGATTTCATCGTCCTCTAGATCGTTCCCTTTAATGGCACATGTGTAAGAGGTGACATGTTCGTTGGGGCCGGTAGTTCCGTTATATTTAGGAATTTTGGGCATGCGAAACTTCTTTGGGATCAGTTTAGGAGTCGTGCTTGGGGGGAAAGGCTTTTGTACGAATGTTTTGGAATCTAAGCCCTTCAATATCTGATCAACCCTGGAGTTATTTGTTTCTATCTTTTTTGTCGTTTGCCTCGATCCTTTTGTTTCCTGATTCTATTCGTTTGGTCATTTCTTCGAACACCTTAGTAATTTCGGGATTAGTCCCCGACTCTTGCTCATTTGACATTACTACAGCTGGTTCCGTTCTGTGGGTGATTCTCGGGGTGGACTGGGCTCCGGCCTGCTCGGTATCTGGGTTTGACTCTGCAACTGAGCTATTATTACTTGTTGAGCTTGCAACATTTCGAAAATCATACGCAAGCTGGCTCCGTTTTCCTCAACGTTATGGGTATCTCGAGATACATATCGAGTACCACCATGAATGCTATTTTCAGGTTCAGAACGTAGGTTTGCCTCAATGGCCACATGCGAATTAACGTCTAATGGCACTTCGACTCGAGCACCAACGGCGTCGACAAGCGGCCTTTCAGCCCTGGGCGTCAAGTTGTTGTTCTCACCTTGAAGACCAGCTTCGTTGTCGTTAGATAAGGCCATTTAATTGATAGCTCGTTGTTGCTAATACGAAATCGAAGACACTTCCGAAAACAAGCGTAAAATGGTGTGTTTTGCGGATTCGTATCAAATAACCATTGTTATCCTTAGCCCCACGGTAGACGCCAAACTGTTTACCCGAAAAACGGATAGAGTTGAATTTGTACGTAGTTCTAAGGATATGTGGTATAGCTTGACACAAATCGTAAGAGTAAGTAGAAATGTTGAATATTGACTATAAACAATGAAATACACACAAAGTTAAAAAGGGAAAAATTTATGAATAAGCAAGATGAATCAATGTATAAGGCTCCAAAGGATAATCTCTTAATATGGGAATGTATCAATAGTATTTTAGTTGTCGTGTCTTCATCCCCTCTTACAGAAATATAGCCATCCCTCTTATAGTGGAGGGATTTTACTTTAGATATAATTAAAAATACATAGTTGGGAACTCATGATAAATTAGTTTTTCCCTAATTCTCGCCGAGATTCTCTCCCTTAGTGCGGCTGTAACGGCTCCTGTCTATGAGCCCGATCTTGATCGGACTTGATATTGATCGGTCTCCAAAGTCAGAGCTCGATATTGACTCGAGCTAGATATTGATTCGGGGCGCGGTCTTGATCCGGGCTCGGTATTGATCGGTCTCTGGCTCTTAAGCTTGATACCATCGCTTCTCTTCATAGCTCGATTCGGACTCGAGCTCGATAATGACGTCGAGCTCGGTATTTAATCTCCCCGAAACTCGAAACTCATTCGTGCCTTCTTCAAATCTCACCTCGATATGATGAAGACGCTCTTCGGTCCGTCTTCACCAATCGTACGAAGGTCGAAAACTATTTTGACCGTATACACCTTTCAAGTCTCATAAGTGAATTCACATGAATAAACATAATTGTAGACTTGTAGTAAGACCGTCGCTAATAGTGACCAACAATTCTCAACGTTAAAGCGATCAAATTTTGCCCAAACGTTACAATTTACAGCCTTGACTTTTAGCGCCCAAACAGGAAGAAGTGAATCACGTCTTAAACCACGAGAAATCAGAGTTCAAATTCGAACAAAGACCAAAATGCTAAAAAATTTCATCCCAGATAACCAAGTCTTAGTAGGAACAATTACCCGATATCTATAGAGAGAAATAGTCGATGTATGCAAGTTGAGCTGGACACATACTTCATAAAAAATCATACTTGTGACTTTTGCCTGTTGAACAGGGTATAAGGGCCTCACACCTCATGCATATGTGACCAAGATATTGAAAAAAGATTTATCAGATTGTTCCTTTTAGTTTTGTCTAAAAATACTAGTAGAGACAAGGTGGGTTGCTCTGATGGTAAGCACCCTCCACTTCCAACCAAGAGGTTGTGAGTTCGAGTCATCCCAAGAGCAAGGTGGGGAGTTCTTGGAGGGAAGGATGCCGAAGGTCATTTGGAAACAGCCTCTCTACCCCAGGGTAAGGGTAAGGTCTGCGTACACACTACCCTCCCCAGACCCCACTAGTGGGATTATACTGGATTGTTGTTGTTGTAAAAATACTAGTAGTGTAGTAAAAAGAGAAGTAGAATCTACACGGTATTCCTATTGAAAATACCAGTTAAAGACCAATTCAACTCATTGGTCTCTAGCCCATCTGAAAGGTTACCTCGATACTAGGGAGCATACAAAAATAGGCTTTTTGCATGTGGGTAGTACAATCTGTGATGTAATAACATGTCCAAACTTAGGCAATACTTTCCTGTTTCTACACCTAAGCATTTGTACTCCTTAATCAACTGATCTTGAACCAAACCACCTCGAATTTCAACTACAACACCAGGGGTGACCATGAATACCTTTACAACCTATGCTTGTCGAACCTGTGTTTGTGAACTAGACAGGATGTCCGATAATTAGTCGAGGTGCTCAAAACTTGCCCCAACACCCGTAATATTTTTAAACAATGGTTAAAATTTAGTATTCAAGGCTAATTTGTGATGTAACAGTAAGGTAAATGTTAAGCCCATTACAGTATTCAAGATGTTAAACCACCCTCTTTTGTTTAGAAGGAAACTGAAACGGATTTGACAGCCATGAACTTTTCCTAGTTGATTTTCTCCCATATCGTCATGGAACACATTATACAAATGGAAGATCCAGTATCTTACCTATTTTTTGGCTATAGCATGTTTGGCCAAGCTGTAAAAATCAGCTTATTTTGAGAAATGCTTTTCTCAAAACTACTTTTGATGAAAAACAGTTTGTGTTTGGCTAATTAATTTGAAAAACACGATATTAGTATTTGGTCAAGCTTTTAAAAACTGCTTCTAAATGTATTTTTCTCAAAAGTGCTTTACAAAAAAGTGCTTTTGAAAAGAAAATACTTTTTTCAACTTCTTCAAAACTGCTTCTGCTTATCTTCAAAAGCACTTTTATTCCTTCCAAAAACTAGGCCAAACACCTCAATTTTTGGCTAAAACACTTCTAGCCCCAAAAAAGCTTGGCCAAACAGGCTATAAAGACTCATAAGATTGATTCCCTATGAGTCCATGACACCAAAACCAAATTTCAACATCCATTTCAAACTAAATGGCCAACATTTGCTACTGCAGAGGGACCAAAACACCCTAGCAAAACAATGACAGAAATGCAAGACGTCAAATGTCGCGCGCTCCAGGTCATCATCAAACAAGCTTGTGATCAAACACAAACAGAAACACAATAGATTGCATTTGATAAAATTTGTCACAGATTTAAATACTCAGTACAGCTAAGCTAAGAAAAGTATACTTTGATCTAGTGTAACCCATGTAAAAATGAGACATCCAAATCAGTTCACTTCATGCTAACAAAGTAGGCTAACAGGTTAAGCAAAATTCAGGGGTAATACACTAAATGTAGTTGACCAAGTATAATAAAGACCTTGCAAGCAGCTCTGTCACCCACAGTTCATTTTACCTCTTCATACTCTGTCACTTCTTTCTGAGCTAACTCTTACTGGTTTTTAATTGCACATTACTTATTTGTCCAGCATCTACCTCTGTAGTTGGAGGTGGTTCAGAACATGCCCTCAAGACACCTTCATTCTGCAGAATAAAAATATTAGAACCTCTGTATATCTGACATTGTTTTTAAAAAAATCGGGATATAATTCCTTATAAAATCTAATTCGAAACGCAGATCATTGAGAAGAAATGAAGTTTTATGAGTTCTTCCAGGTCCACATACAAAAAAATAAAAAAAATAAAAAAAAATCATATTCTCCTTAAATTAGATCAACATGAGCAGCAGCTGATACAGGTAAACAAATCCCAATATCACAAGTCATAGGACTTGGAATTCCATTACTATTACATATTTTGGGTGAGAGAAAAGGAAAGGTGAATTCCCGAAAAGCTAATCTACTATCAGTGCCTTATTCCAGGTAACCATTATCAGACTGGACTTGTAAACAAAATTATTTGTGCTGGTTTCCCATTTCCTTGTTCTCCTTCTGAAAAAGGTAGGTTTGTTTGGTTTCTCTTGGACTACATACAGTTAAGATCAAGACCACAAGACATGCCAATTATTCAACACTAAATCTTCTGTTTCTCAGATAATTGCTAAATGGGCTTGTCCGATCGTTGCTATGATGCTCGGACTCGGGGGTGGGTACCCGATATGGGCGGGGATTTAGAGGCCGGGTTCTTCATCACATAAAGTTTACGATTCAGGGATATGGATTTGAGTGCAGATACGGGCACTGATGTATGGCCAATACACATATATTATGACATATACAAGTATATATTTTGACAAACTAAATTGAACTAGAATAAATAAAATTTAATTTTTTATAAACACCTAATATTTTATTCAGAAGATATCTGGTGTGGATCACACGCCCATACACAAATTGTGTCAAATCAACATGGGTGCGGCTAGAATTTTTTGAAGAGTCCGAGTAACATAGGTCGCTATTATTACCTGAGCCAAAAATAAATAGATTTCCTTTGTTTTGTCTAAATAGCTCATTTAAGCAATTTTTGCTTTTCTATTTGTAATTTCTTCTTTTGAGAATCTTACAATACAAACATCTATCCATTTCAGTAGGATTCTGTTAATTAAAATGACCTAAAAGTTATACTCCCTCCATTCCAATTTATGTGAACCTGTTTGACAAGGCACGAAATTTAAGAAAAATGAAGACTTTTTGAATTTGTGGTCCTAAACAAGTCAAAAAGGAGTCCAGAGTATTTGTGTGGTTATAAAAGCTTCTCATTAAGGATAGAATTGGAAGTTTAAGCTAAATAGTTTCCAAATTTAGAAAGAGGTCATTCTTTTTGGAACGGACCAAAAAGGAAATAGGTTCACAT
>AWOL01S0183732.1:0-15546 GCA_000715115.1 Nicotiana otophora | reverse complement strand
TTGACTTATTGGACTACTAGTAAGTGTCAATGTCCACCCTTCGTCACTAGCGCTTCGGGGTTAGGCTAGATACTTACTAGGTACGCGTTGATTTACGTAATCATACTACACTCTGCACTAAATGTGCAGGTACTGAGACATGTATATTATGTGGTCATCTTGGTGCATTAGCGTAGCTGCTGAGGAGAATTTATGGTGAGCTGCATTCTATGCTACGATTCGCAGCACAATGGCTCTCCATCTTATTCAGTTATTATATCTTGTCTATTTTATATTCCAGACAGATGTTGTGGTAGTGTTGTATTATTCTAGTAGATGCTCATGCTCTTGTGACACCGTGTTTTGGGAGTTCCTAGTGGATGTTCATTATTTTATTTCACGTTATTATTATCACTTCACTTTATGATTTATTTATATTAGAAAATTTGGTAAAGAAAAGCACAGGTTTTTATGAGTGCTAGATTTTATTCTATTTATTTAATGAAATTCCTGATTTTAAAACTTTAAAATGGATAGTTAAATGGAGGTTCACTGTCCACTTCTCTCTCCTCTCTCTAGGCGATTCAATGGATTTTTGAGAAGCCATGGCTGTTGCGATCTCTCCCCAATCCTTGGCTGTGGGAGAGCAGATCCAAAACGTTAATGAACCAAGCCAAAACACAAATCTTCATCAATTTTACGCTGTGCAAGTTCGTCCAAAATAATCAGCCGCGAATTATACCAAAGTTTCTGCTCAAAAACGTCAAAATATAAGTCTACTGCCAGTTAGAATTGATCATGGAGAACCAACCATCAAATTCACTATGGAGGATGTTAACGAGTTCACCATAGAAGAAGGGCTGCACTAAGCAGTCATCGTCAAGTTTTCATATAGAAAACTAGAATTGGAAGAGTTTAGAAAGATTTTTCCGAAACAATTCTAGGTAAAAGGATTTTGTAACATTGGGCAGCTTGAATTTCGACATAGGTGCACGACCTGTCGCAGTTGATAGTCTACGATAAGCTTCTTTAGATACTATTGTTATTAGAGGATATGGTGTTAAAGGGGCTAGGCAACTTTCTAATGGCCAAGGGCAGGAAATGGATCAATAGAGTTTACAAAAAGGATTTAAAATTACTGCTGCTAATAGGGAAGGACAGGTTCATAATTCATTAGTTGATCAAGTTGAAAATCAAGCAGCCCTCGTAGCTTCTGTTGTGCAAGCTGGGCAGGTGATTTCTGTAGGCAAAACTGGACATCTTATTGATGGCAAGTTGGTTACAGTGGAGATAGTAGCTACTCAAAAGGCAGATGTCCAAGCAATTCAAAAATAAAATGGTAGGGACTGGACAGTGGTTAATCGATCTCCAAACAAGCATAATCACAAGTTAGTAAAACACAGTCTAATGCATCAAAGAATGTTAGTGTATCTAACTCCTTTGATGTATTTCTGAATGCTTTTGTGTTGGGTGATGTTGAGAAGAATCTACAGCAGGTTGATCATGATTTACACTCATTATATAGGATTTCTAAGTCTGCAGGCACTTGGAAGCAGTCCCCCAGGTCGGCGGCTAAATCTCTTAATCCTAAGGCACCTATTTTCAATCCAAGTGACCAAGGAAAGACAGATAGAATACACAAGAAGTCAACTGCACAATGGGTAAACAGAACTTTTGGACAAGGAGGAGCTACCAATTTGGTTACAACTAACCAGCCATGTCACGAAATTCATCTCACACAGTTCATACAACTGACACAGGTGCACTGAGCAAAGAGGCTGATAGGGTTCTGCTGACAAGTGGAAAATTATGGTGTGACCAGGTAGAGGAAGAATCTGAGGAAGGAGAAATAGGGTCTGAAAGTGAAGAAGAAGGTCCTATTGATGATCATAATCAAGATCCTATTCAGGATCAAGATCAAGACGATGAAAAACTTAATACTAATGAAGTACACGAGGAGCAGTAGAATAACAAGGGAGATGCTACTAATAAGATATGTATAGAGGCTAATGTGGTAGGTAAAATGAGGCAGCAGAAAGATCAGTATATAGCAGCTTTAGGAAATAGAACACAAGCTACGGCGACCACTAAGAATTCAACTAGGAAATCCGGTGCTAAGTAAGGAAATGCAGCTACATCTACTGAGGCACAAGGGGTTCTTAATGCAGACACCACTATGACAACTGGTGTTATACAGAACGATAGGGAGATATGTGTCCAGGAAAAATATGAAGTAGGAATGATGGAGAAACCACCTGATTATAGTGGCAATGCGATACTCAACAACGCACAAGCAAGTATCTCTATGAAGGATAAGACCGGTACTAGTTTGATCCCTAAACCTGTTAAATCTCAATTGGTGAAACAATTTGAGCATGTTGAGTATGATGGAGACAGGGCAATTGGTGGGAAAGACATGGATGAGGAGTCTACTATACAAAACTTCCTTAATGTAGCTAGGCAAGGTGATCTATCCCCAAGGCAAATTGAAAAAGGGAAGTCAACAGGGAAAGGTCGAAAGAAGAAACAGAAGGAGAGTACCAACATCCAACCAGCAGGAGTACAAACAAGAAGAACTATCTCCAAATCAAATTTATTGCCATGAATGCACTTATTTGGAATGTGAGATCAGTTAACACCAAGGAGGCCTTTGAAAGGACCATAACAATGAATAGACAACACCACTTTAAGCTTATTGAATTAATGAAGCCCATGCAACCTGGTAGAAAATTAGAAAAGCACAAAAGGAAAATAGGCTTTGCTAAAGCCATCAGCAACATATCGAACAAGATCTGGGATTTGTTTTATGAAGTATATGAGGTTACGATATTGATGGATACGGAATAGCAGCTTACTGTAAAGCTATTTGACATAGAGAACAACTCAGCTTTCATACTCACCTTCGTGTATGCAAAATGCGATGCAATTGAAAGAATTGAACTTTGTGATTCTTTGTATGCACTTGCAAGTTGCATGTCTCTTTCTTGGATTGTGAGAGGGGATTTCAACATTATTTGGGATGAGGAGAAAAAGTTTGGAGGGCTCCCCGTACATATGAATGAAGTTCTTGATTTTATACATTGTGTAAATACTTGTAACCTATTTGATCTTGGCTTTAAAGGGAGTATCTACACTTGGTGGAATGGTATAGCTGAACATGACTGCATTTTTAAACGTTTGGATAGATTTTTAGCAAATGTAGAGTTTCAACAGATGTTTGCAGGTTTGGAGATAACACATCTTTCAAAGATTGGTTCAGAGTGTTCTGGACCAAACATGCTTCGTTCAAAGTGATTGTTAAAGAAAACGGGAATGCTGATTTTCATGCCAACCCGTTCACTCTCTTTAATCACAAGCTAAAAAAGTATAAAAAAAAGACCTCTCAATCTGGAGCAAGGCTACATATGGAGACATTTTTCAAAACATTGCTAGTTTGGAGGAGGTTGTTCTTGTTCATGAGGCACAATTTGAATTGCATCCTTCTCAACAGAATACAGAGAGGCTTCATAAAGTTCAAGCTGAATTAATAAGATACTTAGCTCTAGAAGAGAAATTTTGGAAGCGGAAGTCGGGCATGGAATGGTTTAAAAAAGGAAAAGGTTAGAATTGAAAAGAATACAGAATAGTGAGGGGAACTGGATTGAAGATAATGAGGCCATGGCTGAAGATGTATTGCTAACACAGGAGATTATCATGGATATTAGAGTAAGGACTAAGGCAGGCCCTAATGTAGTGCTGAAGCTAGACATGACAAAAGCTTATGATCGATTATCTTGGCATTTCTTAACTAAGGTATTGAGGAAGATGGGGTTTGGAGAAAGATTTATTGGCTTGGTGTTTGGCATTATCTCAAACAATTGGTACTCGGTGTTGATAAATGGACAGCCTTATAGTTTTTTCAAGTTAACAAGAGGAGTGAAACAAGGTGATCCACTATCTCCTACACTTTTTATTTTGGCAGCTGAAGCATTATCAAGAGGTTTGAATGCATTACATTTGAACTTGTACTTCTGTGGGTTTGGATTGCCTAAGTGGAGTCCTAAAATCAACCATCTTGCATATGCCGATGACACTATTATATTCTCCTCCTCTGATGCTATTTCATTGCAATCGGTTATGGAAGTGTTATTTGCCTATGAATTTGCTTCTGGTCAATTAATTAATAAGTCCAAATCTGTGGTATACATGCATCATTCGACTCCTCTGGAGGTGGTGAACAAGGTTCAAAGAATAACTGGCATCAGCAGGCAAGATTTTCCATTTACTTACCTTGGTTGTCCTATCTTTTATACTAGAAGAAAAATGGATCATTATCAAGGACTTATCACCAAAGTCATGAATAAGCTACAATCTTGGAAAGGTAAGCTGCTATCAATTGGAGGTAAAGCTATACTTATTTCTCATGTCTTGCAAAGTAAGCCAATCCATTTACTTTCAGCAGTTAATCCTCCTCCCAATGTTATAAAACAGTTGTATAAGATGTTTGCTCAATATTTTTGGAGTAGTGTTATGGGTGCAAAGAGTAGACATTGGGCATCTTGGGACAAATTGTGTAACATATTTTGGGATTGGGCTCGGTCTAAATACATAAAACATTAAAAGTTAAAAGAAGATGAGCATGAAATGAATTTTTATTCACTTTAGTTTTATTTTATCTTTACTTTTCTTACTTGATCGCTAGGATCATGCTTAGACCATCAACACTTGGGTAGGCAAATTTTAGGTCTTGTCTTTTATTTCATTCGAGGTGAAAGGTCATTCCCTTTAGTTTGTGTTCAGGAAAATGCCTCGTAAATTTTGTATATATTTTTATCCGAGGTATGTCCCGTAGTGAATGTAATTGGAGGCCATGACAGATATCGTGGAGTGAGCATAGTATAGACTTTTAGTATTTTTCTCCTATCTTATTTTCTTTTATTTAGGTGGGGACAAACTCGAGCCTCTTGTGTGGTTATTGTTTTTTATGTATTTTTGCCTCAGTTAGAGTATCCTTTAAAGCCAACTAGATCAAGTACGCAACCGTGACTTTCACAGGACTTGGAGAATGCCTAACACCTTCTCTCCGAGTCAAATGAACCCTCTTACTTAGAATCTTCTGGTGCAAACTATGTTTTAGAGTCTAAATGTATTTTTAAAAGAGAATTATTTTTTAAAACGGTAAATTGGCCCACCGAAATCAAATGTCAAGTGACGAATCTGAAAAATTCCTTTGAAACACAAACTTTGTCACTTTCAATTTGAAAACCCTTTTCGCTCTTAAAAATTATTTTATTCTTTTAAAGGGGTTAAGGTGAAAAAAGGGGTGTGACATGTTTAGATCGGATTACACGCCGCAACGGATATGATGTCTTGTAATTATTCTTGGTTGTTGTTCTCCGCTATGATGTTTGCATTATAAGGTTGTGCCGTGATGTTATTTCTAGGAACCTTATTATTTGTTCTCTTATTTTACTTTTATGACTTTACTCGTTTTTCTATTTTGCTATTACTTTATGCTTATTACTTGTACATGTTAATAGTAAGTGTCTTGCATAGACTCATCGCTACCTCGTCGAGGTTAGGCTCGATAATTAATGAGTACATGGGGTCAATTGTACTCATACGACACTTCTGCACTTCTTATGCAGATTCTGGTGTTGGTCCCATCGATGCTCCCAAGGGTGATTAGTTCGGACGATTCAGGAGACTTGAGATAGTGTCGCATGACATTTGCAGACCCTGAAGTCCCCTTCCTATTCTTGTATTATTGTTCATGATACTAGGCAATATTATATTTTCTTGCGGACTTTATATTTAATACTCCTAGTAGCTCATGTATTTGTGATACCAAATTTCGGAAAGAGTATTAGACAACGTTGGTTTATAGCATTATTATATATTTATGAGTTTTCGCTCTTTATCTTTGTTATAATGCGGTTAACTGTTAAAATATGTTTTACTTATTATTGCTAAATATTGGCTTGCCTAGCAAATGGTGTTAGATATCATCACGACCCTTTGGTTAGGATTTTAGGTCGTGACTAAGATAGTTGACTATGATTTCATCTAAGTCGACTAATTTTGTAAAAGAAAACAATTTACAATTCCCTTTTTGTGTTTCACAACCATCTACCTCCCAGCTTATGCGGCCTACCCAGACCGCCCATAACTCTCAGAATACTTGGGCCCCGTTGTCTTAGGTAGTTTCTTTTCAAACTCTATTTTTTATTCTATGGCCATGGAATTAAAAATCACATTTTAGTTTTGTGGTTTGTGGTGCTATCCTTAAATTTGATAGCTGGTTTTTGTGCTTAATATAATTTTCGTATGCTTTGTTATCACTTCTTTTTAATAGCTAGCATTCTTAGATTGATTGTGATTAAGCTTGTTCATCTGATTATGTAACGACCCGGTTAGTCGTTTTAAGTATTTTAGCCCTTATTCTCTTTTTATTGACTCCTCTATGTTATATTGTGGTTATGTGACTTGCCGGGGTATTTGCTTTTAGTTTCGGATGAGTTTCAGAGTAAAATGGGATACATAGTCCCCAAGTTGAAGGTTTGGAAGGTTGAAAAGTTTGACCGGCAGTTGACTTTATCGATATTGGGGTCGGATTTTGATTCCGAAAGTTAGAATAGGTTTGTCATGTCCTTTATGACTTGTGTGCAAAATTTGAGGTCAATTGGAGTTGTTTTGGTATGATTCAGCATTAGTTTTGGACGTCGGATGTTCATAATCTCAATATGCTTGAATTGGGTTGTGATTCATTGAATTGATGTTGTTTAATGTGATTTTTGGCCTCGAGTAAGTCCGTTACGTATTTTGGAACTTGTTGGTATATCCGAAGGGGGTCCGGAGGGCCCCAGGTGTAATTCAGATTGATTCCAAAATAATATTGGACTTGTATAATTGCTGAAGCTTGGTTGTGTCCGGTGCAATCGCACCTGCGCGCATTGGGTCGCAGGTGCGGCATCGCAGAAGCGGCCTTCGAGCAGCAGAAGCATCCTTGAGTGAGCTTGCCTGGGATCACAGGTGCGAGGTGTTTTCCGCATCGGTGAGTTCGCAGGTGCGGAGGAGCTGGTCGTAGATGCGGACTGGGCTAGCTAGGTCTATTATCGAAGAAGCGGACATCGCCTGCAGAAGCACCCCTATGTCTGTAGGAGCGGAAGCCCAAATGCACGTTTTGTTCCCAAAAGCGGAGAGTGTTGGACCTTAGTGAGGACCGCACATGCGATGTAAATTCCGTAGGTGCGGAGCCGCAGATGCGGCTTGGTTTTGCAGATGCTTAATTGCTGGGCAGAAAGGGCTTAGGTCGAGGGTTTCATCGCATTTTCATTTTTAGACCTAGAGAGCTCGGTTTGTGGCGATATTTTGAGAATTTTTCAAGAAAATTATCGGGATAAGAGATTCTAACTCGGTTTTGGCTATATTACATGAATCCATTGTTATTTGCATCATTTAATTAGTGATTTGAGTTGAAAATTTGGGAAACAGTTGTGAAATTGTTTTAGATTAAATATGGGGATTTGAAAGGCGATTTGAGGTCATATTTGAGTAATTCTTGCATAGTTGGACTCGTTATCGAATGGGTGTTTGAATTTTATAATTTGGGTCGGATTTCGAGATGCGAGCCCGGGGTTGACTTTTTTAGTTGACTTTTTATTTCTCTTTAAAGATCGTTACTTTATTGTTTGGAATAGTTTTCTATAGTTTATATTTATGGTATGAAGTTGTTTTGGTTAGATTCGAACCGTTCGGAGTTGGATAATCGAGGGAAATGGTTACTAGGATTGGTATTGTTTTGTCTAACTTTGTGTGGGAGAATTACCCTAACTTTACAGGTATGTGTCTTGCATAACTTTGTGTGGGGGTATTACCCCTTAGGATTGGTATTGTTTTGTGTTAATTGTGATACGTAGAAGTCGTGTATGAAAGGTGACGAGTGTGTACACGAGTTAAATATGGTAATTGATCGGTTTTAGCTATGTAGATTCTTTTCATGCCTTTAATTGAGTTACCATAATATGTTATATTAATCATCTCTAGTCTATATTCACGTGCTCTACTTGTCTTATCTCTTACTTGTTAATTATTTTTACGTGCTTAGTTGACGTTATTGTTTCCTCTATTCCTTATTCATTATTTAACTCTTGAGTTCCTTACTTGAAGTTGTTATTCTTGGAATATCTTGTTGTTGAAATTAGAATTGAGTTATAAAGTTCGTGATTCACATTGAGGCAAAGTCGTAAAGTTGTGAAATACCATTCTTGTTGGGTTATTCACTTTCGGTTATTATTGTGAGACTCGTGCATATTGTGGTTGAGCCATGGGCTATTTATTGTGGAAACACCATTATTGTTGACTTATTTGGCAAGTTGTGATATTGGGCACTTGAGATGCAATTTGTGATATATTGTGATATTGATACACATGCGGTGGTATAAGGTTTGGGGTTGAAACGTATGCGGTGAGATATGGTGGGCTTGATACGCGTGTTGCTAGGAGGGGAACTACTTGAAGCCATGTGGTGTGATAAGGTGGGCTAAAATGCGGGAAGCTATTTTCGTAAAAATTATTTTCAAAACTAAATGCAAGGCTCTCCCGGTGATATAAGGAAAGATTGTGAATTGTTTTGTGATATGCGACTACGATGCGGTACCTACGATGCGGTACCTCGGTAGTGATTCTTGTTGATACTTTTTTGTTACTTCACTTGCGTATGGTTGATTTATTTCCTTGGCATGTCATTCCTTTTTTTCTTCCGTGAAGCATTATTTTCCTTAGTTCAACGTAGCTAAACTCAGTATATTTCATTGTTGTTTCATTTCCATTGTTATCATGATTACACTGTTGTATACCTGTTCAGTTTCTTATTTATTCTAGTAGGGTCTTGACCTGACCTCGTCACTACTCTACCAAGGTTAGGCTTGGCACTTACTGGGTACCATTGTGGTATACTCATGCTACGCTTCTGCACATATTTTTGTGCAGATCCAGGTACCTCCTACCAGTCCAGGCACCAGTAAGACGAGCTCAGCTTCGAAGACTTTAAGGTACACCTACTGGCGTCCGCAGTCCTCAGAGNGCGGTACCTCGGTAGTGATTCTTGTTGATACTTTTTTGTTACTTCACTTGCGTATGGTTGATTTGTTTCCTTAGCATGTCATTCCTTGTTTTCTTCTGTGAAGCATTATTTGCCTTAGTTCAACGTAGCTAAACTCAGTATATTTCATTGTTGTTTCATTTCCATTGTTATCATGATTACACTATTGTATACCTGTTCAGTTTCTTATTTATTCTAGTAGGGCCTTGACCTGACCTCGTCACTACTCTACCAAGGTTAGACTTGGCACTTACTGGGTACCGTTGTGGTGTACTCATGCTATGCTTCTGCACATATTTTTTTGCAGATCCAGGTACCTCCTACCAGTCTAGGCACCAGTAAGACGAACTCAGCTTCGAAGACTTTAAGGTATACCTACTGGAGTCCGCAGTCCTCAGAATCACCCTCTATCTATTCTACTTCATTTTCTTTCCCTTATTAGACATATTGCGGTATAGGGATGATAAGTGCTTACTCGTAGAGCTTGTGACTTATTATCACCAGATTCTGTCTAGGCTATTGGGTACTGACTTGGTTGAGGATGCTTTGGAAAAGGTTAAATTGATTCAAGATCGACTTCGTACAGCCCAATCTAGACAGAAGCGTTATGTGGATCAGAAGGTTTGTGATGTTGTATTCATGGTTGGGGAGCGGGTCTTGCGTGGAGTTTTGCCCATGAAGGGTGTTATAAGGTTCAGGAAAAAGAACAAGTTGAGCCCTAGGTATATCAGACCTTTTGAGATTTTTAAGAGGATTGGAGAGGTGGCCTACAAGTTTGCATTGCCACCTATTCTAACTGCAGTTCATCCAGTATTATATGTTACTATGCTCCGCAAGTATCACGGTAATCCGTCTTATGTGTTGGATTTCAGCTCAGTCCAGTTGGACAAATATCCAATGGCCATTTTGGACAGGCAGGTCCGAAAGTTGAGGTCGAAAAGCATTACTTCAGTGAAGATTCAGTGGAGGGGTCAACCACTCAAGGAGGCGACTTGGGATACCGAGCATGATATGCGTAGCCGTTATCCTCATATTTTCACCACTTTAGGTATGTCTCAATACTCATTCGAGCACGAACGTTTGTTTTAAGAAGGGGAGGATGTAACAACCCGGACGGTCATTTTGAGTATTTTCGCTCTGATCCCCTATTTATTGCCTCCTCTATATTATATTGTGGTTATGTGACTTGTCAGGGTATTTGGTTTTGGGTGATTTTCGCAGTGAAATGGGACGCATAGTCCATAAGTTGAAGGTTTGAAAGGTTGAGAAGTTTGACCAGGAGATGACTTTATAGATATAGGGATCAGATTTTGATTCCTGAAGTTGGAATAGGTCCACCATGTCATTTATAACTTGTGTACAAAATTTGAGGCCAATCGAAGTTGTTTTTTTGTAATTCGGCATTAGTTTTGGAAGACAGATGTTCATACTATCAATAGGCTTGAATTTGGTTGTGATTCACTGAATCAATGTTGTTTAATGTGACTTTTGGCCTCGAGTAGGTCCGTTACGTGTTTTGCAACATGTTGGTATATTCAGACGGGGTCTTGGTGGCCCCGGGTGTAATTCGGATTGAATCCAGAACAATATTGGGCTTGTGTGATTGCTGAAGCTTGGCTATGTCTGATGCAATCTCACCTGCACACTTTGGGCTGCAGGTGTGACACCGCAAAAGCGGCCTTCGAGCCGCAGAAGCGTCCTTGAGTGATCTTGCCTGGTATCACAAGTGCGGGGTGTTTACTTCTAGTGATCTGATACCAACTTGTCATGACCCAAAATCCACCAGTCATGATGGCACCCGACTCGACCCGCTAGGTAAGCCAACTAACAGTCAATACAATCCAAATGAGATTTATAAGAAAACAGTGAAGAATTATCGAAACATTTATATAATAACCCAAGGACTAGTAGTACAAATCATGAGCTTCTAAAACTTAGAATTAATAAAAGCTGGTAAAAATAAATACATCATCCGTGTTATGTTTACATAAATAGATTAGCAAAATCTAAAGCTACCAAGGACAAGTGACAACTATAACTGGAACACAGGTACATCTTCAATGCCAGCTCCCCATATACAGCGACTCCAGCTCCAAAATCTGCACGCAAGGTGCAAAAGTATATTATTAGTACAACCGACCTCATGTACTCAATAAGTATCTTGACTAACCTCGGTGAAGTAGTGACTGAGATTTTTAGTTAAAATATACTCACTGGTATAACATGTGCAGTAGACTTGCAGTTGAACAATGCTAGAACATAACAAAAAAGAGTACAAGAAATAATTATGTGAAGCAGTAAATGATTACTACAAGAAATCACGATTTAATATTCCTCAGTATCACGACCGATCCTTTCCTTAGAGCGATAACCAACAAACCACGGTAGTAAACCTATAACTTTAATATGGTGGGAAATGTACTCAAGATGTCAAATCTAGTGTCATGGCAATACCCTTCGTGCATTTATCTCATCCTCACCAAATATGCATATAACAGTAACAACTAGGTGAAAGAATGCTAATAACAGTAATGACAAAGTGGGAAATACACATGTAGCAATTAATGAACAAGGCAGTACATATGGACAACACTAACAAACTAGGTAGAAGGCATAGAAGTAATGATAACAATTAGGAAAGAAGAACATAAATTTCACTAACTAACATGGTAGAAGGCCAAGATTTAGATATAACCAACAAGAGGGAAAGCATGATCTTCATGAGCTAACAAATACAAAGCATGAATAACTAACATGGTAGAAGGCTTATATGAAAGTGCAACAAATGAGAAGCGGCATGGATGTGGATATAACAACAAGAAGAAAAACAAAATGATATTTGCAAGTTAAATGGATAGAAGTCATGGACAACACAACAACAATTAAGATAGGGGACAAAGACAAAACAACAATGACAAGTCACATAGAAAACATAGGTATCACAACATAATGTATGTCCCTCGTCCTCGCCTGCACGGAAACACCCTTCGTTCCATGAACACATGATAATATAAAAACATGATAATGTAAATGAAATGGTACGGTATCACCCTTCGTGCTTTTACTCTCATCCTCACATGATAATGTAAATGCAAACATAATAATATAAATGAAATAGCACGGCATCACCCTTCGTGCTTTTACCCTCATCCTCACATGATAACACAAATGAAAATATGATAATATAAATGAAATAGCATGGCACTACCCTTCGTGCTTTTACCCTCATCCTCACATGATAACACAAATGAAAATATGATAATATAAATGAAATAGCATGGCACTACCCTTCGTGCTTTTACCCTCATCCTCACATGATAACACAAATGAAAATATGATAATATAAATGAAATAGCATGGCACTACCCTTCGTGCTTTTACCCTCATCCTCACATGATAACACAAATGAAAATATGATAATATAAATGAAATAGCATGGCACTACCCTTCGTGCTTTTACCCTCATCCTCACATGATAACACAAATGAAAATATGATAATATAAATGAAATAGCATGGCACTACCCTTCGTGCTTTTACCCTCATCTTCACATGATAACATAAATGAAATGGCATGACATCACCCTTTGTTCTTTTCACTATTCCTCACCAAGCATATGCATATCAATGACAAGCAAGGTAGGAAGCATGAACAACATCAAGGAGAGTGATTAAACGAATATTCCAAATGAACATCAATCATAATGTTCAAGCCAATAACAATTCAATAAACCTCTAGTACCTTATTGTCCAAGTATTTCAACAAGTCTCAACAATGATCTTCAACTCAAGTGTAGAATCCAATATTTCAAGAATAATGGTCGTAGCGATATATTAGTGATTAAGCATAGTGATGATCGAATTAAACACATCAATAGTCTCAAAATATCTGTCAAATTTTAATCAAGTTATTATAAGCTAAATCTTGGTTTCTTGCATTTAATTTCATATTCTTAGTAATCTAGAAGTCAAGTAAGACACCAAACTAGAAGGTTATGTAATTCTACAAATCACAATTAATCGTATAATTTACCCCCAAGCATAATTAACCCTGGCACATGCATATAAGTTCGTCACATCATATATGCCTCACCCCTGCATGTACCAAACAATGGCATTTAGTAGGAAACATTCCCCCAACAAAGTTAGAAAAGACACTTACCTCAAAAAAGTCAAATCGATACACTTAAAGTGCCATCCCGCTCAAATCATCCTCCGAACGACACAAAACTAGCCAAAAGCAACTCAAAATCATCAAATAATGATATAGAAAGCAAACTCAATCGATAAAGGTCGAATCTTTACATATATACTCAAAGTCAACCAAAAAGTCAAACTCTGGCTCGCACCTCAAAAACCAACAAAACTCACAAAATCCGACAACCCATTCAATTATGAGTCTAATCATACTAATTTCACTCAATTCCGACTTCGAATCAATGATCAAAACTCAAAACTTCACTTTAGGAAAGTTTCGACAAAAAATCCCCAATTTCTCTTTAACAATCATAATCCAAATGCCAAAATCGAAGATAGATTCATGAAATATAATCAAAACCAAGTTGAAAATACTTACCCCAATCCATGTGGTGAAAATCGCCTCCAAAATCGCCCAAATCCGAGCTCCTCAACTCAAAATGTGATAAAATTACTCAAGGGTCTAGAATAGAGTACTTATAACCACTAAACAGAAATACTCATCGCAATCGCGGGAATCCCTTCGTGATCGTGAAGCACATACGCGACTGCCACCAGATTACACTTCGTGTTTGCGGAACATTCCTCACGAACGTGACTCACAGCTGACTCAGAACATCGTGAACGCGGCTCCCTCTACGCGAACGCGGAGAAGACTTGCCCCAACTCCACACGAATGCGGTTGACCTGTCGTGAACGCGCTGAAGAAAATCCCCTAGTTCCATAAATCACTACACGATCGCGAAGAACAATAGATACATCAGTAACCAATAGAAACCAGCAACTCTAAGCCAACCAAGAATAATCTGAAACCACACCAAAACTCACCCGAGCCCCTCGGGACCCCGTCCGAGCCTACCGACAAGTCCCAAAACATAACGTGGACCTACTCGATGCCTCAAATCACACATAACAACATCAAAACCTTGAATCGCATCTCAAATCAAACTAAATGAACTTTTGAACTTTCAACTTCCAAAACGCGTGCCAAACCATGTCAGATCAACTCGGAATGACCTCAAATTTTGCACACAAGTTCCAAATGACATAAAGAACCTATTCCAACTCCTAAAACCAAAATTCAAACCCGATATCATCAAAGTCAACTTTAGGTCAAACTTATGAACAATCCATAATTCCAAATTATCAACGTTCGCCAATTAACGCCAAAACCTTCAAGAAATATCCAAATGCAAATCCGAGCATACGCCCAAGTCAAATATCACCACTCGTACCTAATTGAACCGTCAAAACTCTGATCCGGGGTTAAATACGCTAAAGTCAAACTTGATCAACTCTTCCAACTCAAAGCTTCTAACATGAGAATCCTTCTTTCAAATCGATCCCGAATCACCTGAAAACCAAAACCGACGATTGACACAAGTCATAATATGTCATATGAAGCTACTCAAGACTTCAAACAACCGAATGGAATGCAAATGCTCAAAATGACCGGTCGGGTGGTTACTCCTCCCCCACTTAAACATACGTTCGTCCTCAAACGTGCCAAGAGTCATTCCAAGGCCACCAAATCATTGTGTAACCTTACCATGCACATACTCGGGGGTGATCCCACGTCACCCCGCTCCATATAAGCCTGCAAACACAACCTAACTGGAAGTCCTTACTTTAACCTTAGTCGGTAAATCTTAGAACCTAGTTTCCAACACCCGAAATTCATTAAAAGACCCGAATCTTGTATCTACACACTATATAAGTCTGAAAAGGCTATGTCAAACCATAACCATGATCCAAGATATAATCACCTGATATACCACATCACTCAGTTACTCTCAACAATAACTGTTGATCACCATAGCTGCCCAAAAGCAAATCCCGTACTAGTAGTAAACCTCATATCAAATAAAACCTCGTTCAAAACTTCGTACACTATCGATGATGAAAGAAACACGCAAAATCTCTTAACCAAGTAATCATTTACTTCTTTGCATAATTGTTTCTTGTACTTAATCCTAGGATTTTAATAGTAGAAATTAGGTATTTGGGAAGAATTGGGGATTTTTATAAAATTGAGATTTAGACCTCGAATTGGGGTTAAATTTCAAAACAAATCACATAACCGGGCTTGGGGTGAATGGGTAATCGGGTTTTGGTCCGAATCGCGATTTTGATTAAGCGGGCCCGGAGTTGACTTTTGTTGACTCTTTAAAATGATCTAAATTGAATCTCTTTCATTGGTTGGTAGTTTCTAAAGCTTATTTTGAATCCTTTGGTCAATAATTTGCTAGATTTGGTTGGTTTGGAGGCTTGTTCGAAATGCAAGGCCGT
>AWOL01S0183730.1:0-12734 GCA_000715115.1 Nicotiana otophora | reverse complement strand
AAACTCCGAATCTCAGTAGCTGAAGACGGTCTGGGCCAACTTTGAACTACCTCAATCTTCTTCGAATCTACCTTGAACCCCTAACTGGACACCGCGTTCCCGAAGAACGCCACAGAATCAATCCAAAACTCACACTTGAAGAACTTAGCATAAAGATTCTTCTCCCTCAATGTCTGTAGTATAGTCCTCAGATGATCTTCATACTCCTCCTGGTTGCGGGAGTACACCAGTATATCATCAATTAATACTATAACAAAAGAATCAAGATATGCTGGAATACATTGTTCATCAGATGCATAAATATCGCAGGGGCATTGGTCAGTCCAAAAGACATCATAAGGAACTCGTAGTGGCCATAGCGGGTCCTGAATGTCATCTTTAGGATATCAGAATCCCGAATCTTAAACTGGTGATACCCATACCTCAAATCAATCTTAGAGAACACTCTCGCACCCTGAAACTGGTCAAATAAGTCATCAATGCAAGGCGGTGGGTACTTGTTCTTAATTGTAACTTTGTTCAACTGCCTATAATCAATGCACATCAACATAGTACCATCCTTCTTCTTCACAAACAGAATCGGTGCACCCCAAGGAGACACACTAGGCCTAATGAATCCCTTATTAAGTAGCTCCTGAAGTTGTTCTTTCAAATCCTTCAACTCTGTTGGTGTCATACGACACGAAGGAATAGAGATAGGCTGAGAACCCGGCACCAAGTCAATACCAAAATCAATGTCCTTATCAAGTGGCATGCCCAACAGGTCTGCAAGAAATATATTCGGAAAGTCCCGCACTACCGAAACAGACTTAATGATATGAGTATCAGTTCCAACATCCCTCACAAAGGCCAAATATGCCAAACATCCCTTCCCAACCATCCATTGGGCCTTCAGATATGAAATTACTCTACTAGGAATATAGTCCAGAGAACCACTCCACTCAATCCTAGGCAATCTCGGCATCGCCAATGTCACAGTCTTAGCGTGACAATCCATAATAGCATGGCATGGTGACAACCAATCCATGCCTAGAATCACGTCAAAATCAACTATACTAAGCAGTAAAAGATCAACTCTCGTCTCTAATCCCCTAATAGTCACCACACACGACCGATACACATGTTCCACAATAATAGAACCACTCATCGGTGTAGATACATGAACAGGCGTAACTAAGGAATCACGGAGCATATCCAATAATGATCAAAATACGATGATACATATGATAAATTGAACAAGGGTCAAATAATATGGAAGCATCCTTATGGCACACTAAAACAATACATGTGATCACTACGTCTGAAGCAATAGCCTCTAGCCTGGTTGGAAAATCAGATCATAGATCCTGACCACCACCTGATCGACCTCGAGCTGCCTGAGTCCCACCCCAAGCTGGTTGTGCGGGTGGTGAAGTAACTAGTGCGAAACTCATAGACTGACCTCTTTGGTAAACTGGACCTCCCATAAGACGGGGACAATACCTTCTTATATGCCCCAACTCTCCACACTCGAAGCAACCTCGATCCGACAATGGCAGTGGGGACTGAATCGGACCCTGAGAACCAGAATAATCACTAGAAGAACTTGGTATAAACGAACACTAAGCTGATAGAGCACGGGATGAAATATGATCTGGGAGGGCGCTGAAAGATGACTGACCCAGGTGTGCACTGTATGAACCATGGCTAGCTAATGCACCATGATGAACCGGACGAGCAATGCGAGCGGGCCTGTAATAATGACCCCTACTATGGTGGGGCTGTCCTCCATATGAGACACTACTGAAACCACCCAAAACACGAGGCTTCTTGGCCTCCATCTCCTCATGCTACTGAATGCAAACCAACTCTAGGCTTCTATCAATATCAACCACCTCATCAAACCTCTCACCTGTCGCGATCTCTCGAGTCATGATGAAACGTAGTCCATAGTTGAGGCCATCAATGAACCTCTTAATCCTTTCCCTCTCAGTGGGAACCAACATACTATGTGACGATCCAACTCTGAAAATCTCATCTCATACTGAGTTACTGACATACCTTTCTGGTGTAACAGCTCAAACTGCCTACGTAACTCTCTCTGCGAGTCTGTGGAACAAACTTCTCTAAGAAGAGAACTGAGAACTCATGCCACGTAAGTGGTGCAGCGCTGGCTGGCCCGCTCAACACATAGACCTCCCACCATCTGTAAGCTTCCCCTGTCAGCTGAAAAGTAGTAAATGAAACTCCACTGGTCTCCGAAATATTCGTCGTGCGAAAAATCCACTGGCACCTATCTTTAAAATCATGAGCATCCTCTGACTCGGCCCTACTGAACTCTAGAGGCTTAAGCCTCTCAAACTGCTCTAGTCTCTTCTGCTCCTCATCACTCATAGGTGGGCCAACCTGGGCCAGAGTAGCTGCAACCGGCTAGGCTGGTAGTACCCTCAACGGTCATTTGGTAGAGTGTATCAGAATAATGTTGAATAAAGTGTATTTCTAGTACTGGTATTAGTTGTGCTTGCATTAGTCATGTTGGCATTAGTTATGCTGACATATTTCATATCCATTGTTTGGTTTGATGTATTAAAGCATTGCACAATTTCTAAAAGAAGTGTTTGTTTACAAAAATACCCTCATAACCAGTTCATCACTTTATCTTTTTAAAAGAAACATATATTGAGGAATTGTTTATATGAAAAAGGTTTTTTAAAAAATATTTAATTTGTCTACCTATATTATAGTATAGGACTTAATATTTATTTATAAAAAAAAATATGCTAAATATTTATTTATTTACTAGGGATATAACTTTATTTTCCACTTTCTTGGATTATTTAAAACTTGCATTAATATAATAGTATACTTTAATCAAGCATAAATTTTGAAGGACAATTTTGTCTTTAACTAAGCTAATGCATGCATTAAAACCCATTGCATTATTAGTACCGTGGTTTCTTATGCATTAGTTATGCATAGGATAATACCAAATAGGGTGTATAACTAATATTTACATAACTAATGCATAGGTTCAAAAAGTGTACCAAACAAGGTATTATTAATATATAAAGATAATTCGTACATTATTTTATCTAACGCATCCTACCAAACAACCTCTCAGTGTCTGGAGTCTCTAAGCTACCTGCTCTGGAGTACGAGCGGCGGGAGTCTAGGCACCTCCCCCAGCCTGAGAAGTGGCTGGTGTAGCCGGAACCGAAACCACCTGAGCAAGGCTCGTGCAAACATTCAATATCTATGGCAAAGCCTCCTAACGGCCTGGAATCACAATGGCTACAGCTGGTGCCTGAGCTGGTCCCACTGGCTCAACAATATCTGGTATTTTCTCCTCAGTTGGAGCTATTAAGCATCAACACAGCCTAAAACTCTAATACAATTGTCTGAGAAATAGAAAAATACTAAATAAAATGAAAAGAAGGAGAGTCGAGGTCTTCGGGCATCATAGCAGTTACCTCAAAGTCTACGAGTAGATACTGGCACCAAATCTAGCAATAATCGCGTCTAGATATACCTGGATCTGCACACGATGTGCAGAGTGTAGTATGAGTGCAACCAACACAATGTACTCAATAAGTAACAGGACTAACCTTGGGTTGAAAGCAGTGATGTGAAGGATACATTTAGAACCAATATAATAACAACACGGATATTACAATGACAATAACAGTAACAACTCAGAGAAACTACCATATTCATCTCAATCACAGTATAGAAATTTAGACACGCTTTCAAGTTCACAAATAAATGCCAACACTATTAAGAACATGTCAAGTATGGGTAGCATGAGGAATGGTACATCTCTATGCCTACATTTCAAATATGCATGTCAAAAGTACGATATCACAGTGAAATTTCCGGGTACTCACACTCTCAGAGTACTCAATCTGTCTATCTCAAATTCCCACTCATCAAAAATAATCACTTAGCACTGTACGGGTGCCTGGCGTCAATGCCCCTCACCATAGCATGTGTATGTATATCACGGTGCCTGCGCTCACTGCTGGTATGTGAGACTTCGGAGAGGCGGATCCTACCCAAGCGCTAATATAAAGCCTATAAGGCATGCTGTGGCGTGCAGCCCGATCAATAATAATAAACAAGCCAACAAGGTCTGATGCAGCACACAACCCGATCCACAATAATACTCACAATCCGGCTCTTAGGCCCAACTCAATCATCAATCTCTCCAATCTCATGGGCTCACAAATCTCATACTACTCAGCCCAACAATGATAACACGATGTAACAATGAATGATAATATAGACTGAGACAAGATATGCAAATGAATAAACATGTCTGAGTACGTAACTGTAGTTTAAGCAAATAACTCAACAGTAGCAATAACCTCAGTGGGTCCTAACAGAATAAGCACTTAGCCAAAACATGATTTCTAACATGAATCACAACTCAATTACTCTAACACATAGAAATTACATGGATAAAATAAGATTTGATAACAACACAGTATAAAAATCCACCTGGATTATGATTACCATGGTGCACGCCCACACGCCTGTCACGTAGCATGTGTTAAACCTCAAAACAATTAACATAGCACATTTATCATGTATTTATACCCTCAGTTCCAAGTTTAGCAGTGTTACTTACCTCAAAGTGCGCAACTGAATGCTCCAACAAACCCTAGCCTCGCGAATCAGCCTCCAAATGACTCGAATTTAGTCACAAACAACTTAATATAATCAATACAAGCTATAGGACTCGATCCCATACGATAAAGCTAAGTTCTCTAACCAAATTCAAAAGGTCAACACCGGGCCCATGCCTAGAAAAATGACAAAATTCACAAATTTCGAACACCCATTCAATAACGAGTCCAACCATACCAAAATCATTCAATTCCAACATAAATCGACCCACAAATACCCAAATCTTACTCCTCAATACCTAGTAAACACTCCCCCAAATTTCACATCAAAAACACATAATCTAGGTGGAAAAATCAGTGGGTATTCAATATTAATGGATAAAAGTGATCAAAAGTAATCAAACCCTTGATTATATTAATCTGCCCAGCGATTCTCGCTTCTGCGGGCTCACCAACTGCACCTGCGGCTCCGCTTTTGCGAAAAAGCCTTCACTTCTGCAAAGTTCACTTAAGTTTCTGACCTGGCACTTCTGCGGCCCATTACCCCTTCTGCGGTCCAAGTCCCGCATCTATAGATCTTCTCCGCTTCTGCGACCCCAGCTTCCCTTAACCAAAATCCGCATCTGCGGCAGCCTCTTTGCACTTGCGGGCTCGCAGATGCAGAAACTACCTCTCTGCTGCGGCCACTGCCCAGTCAAGCCATATCCAACATATGCACCTTTCTGGCCGCGTCTGCGTCTCCGCACCTGCGGCCAATTCCTCGTAGATGCGGTCACACCAGAATTGAAGCTAACAGAAAATTCATAAGTCCAAAATTCAATCCGATTTCCATCTGAATCACACCCGAGGACCTTCGGACCCTATCCAAACATACCAAAACATCCTAAAACACCATATGAACTTAGTCAAAGCCTCAAATAACATCAAATACACCAATCGCAACTCAATTCAAGCCTATTGAAACTAATGGATTTCCAACATCTAAAATCGATCTTAAAACCTATCATACCAACTCCGATTGACCTCAAATTTTGCACACAAGTGATAAATGATACAACGGACCTACTCCAACTTCCAAAACCAAAATTTAAGCCTGGTATCGACAAAGTCAACTCTCAGTCAAACTTCTTAACCTTTTAAACCTTTAACTTTCCAATTTTTGCCAATTCAAACCAAAATAACCTACGGACCTCCAAATCAATATCCGGACACACTCTGAAGTCCAAAATTACCATACTGAGCTATTGGAACCATCAAAACTCCATTACAAATTCGTTTACATATAAGTCAACATCTGGTCAACTCCTTCAACTTAAGCTTCCAACCTTAGGACTAAGTGTCCCAATTCATTCCGAAACAACCCCGAAACCAAACCAACCACCCCAACAAATCACATACCCACAAATGAACATAAAGTAGGCAATAAATGGGGTACCGGAGCTAGAGTACTCAAAATGTTCCACCGACTCATTACATATATAGGCAACCTCCCCAACTCTCTCTAAGATCTCAAATGGCCAAATAAACCTCGGGCTCAACTAGACCTTCTTACCAAAGCTCATCATGCCCTTCATAGGTGACAATCAGAGAAGAACCTTCTCATCCACCATATAAGCTACATCCCAAACTTTCTGGTCCGCATAACTCTTCGGTCTAGACTAAGCTGTACAAAGTCATTCCTGAATGAACTTAACCTTTTCCGTAGCATCACGGACCAAATCAGTGCCCAACACCCTAACCTCTCCGGGCTCAAAATAATCAATTGGTGAACGACATTGCCTCCCATATAAGGCCTCATACGACGCCATTTGAATACTCGACTGGTAACTATATTTATAGGCGCACTCTGCTAGTGGTAAGAACTGGTCCCAAGAACCTCCGAAATCCATAACACAAGCACGTAATATGTCCTCCGAGATCTGAATAGTGAATTTGGATTGTCCGTCCGTTTGTGGATGAAACGATATGCTCAGATTAACCCATGTGCCCAACGCACGCTGCATGACTCTCCAAAAATGGGATGTGAACTGCGTGCCTCGGTTAGAAATGATGGAAATGGGCATGCCGTGCAGGCAGATAATATCTTGAATGTAAACCTGAGCCAACCACTCTGAAGAATAGGAAGTCGCCACTTGAATGAAGTGCACGAACTTAGTCAACTGGTCCACAAAAACCCAGACTGCATCATATTTCTTCAAGGTCTGTGGCAAGCCTACCACAAAGTCCATAGTGATGCAGTTCCACTTCCACTATGGTATCTCCAATCTCTGAGTCAATCCACCCAGTTTCTAATGTTCATACTTCACCTGTTGACAATTCAAGCTGAGATACATAAGCAACAATGTCTTTCTTCATTCTTCGCCACCAATAGTATTGTTTCAAGTCATGGTACATCTTAGTGACACCTAGGTGAATGTAATAGCGTGAATTGTGAGCCTCATCAAAGATCAACTCTCTCAACCCATCCACATTTGGAACACAAATCTGGCCTTGAAGCCACATAATACCATCATCACCAATCACAACCTCCTTAGCACTTTATCCTTAACCATCAACAAGTGAGAATCATCAAACTGGCAAGCCTTGATACACTCTAACAACGAAGATTGTGCCACAATGCAAGCGAGAACATGGCTGGGCTCCGAAACATCCAATCTCACAAATCGGTTGGCTAAAGCCTGAACATCCATGGCTAATGGCCTCTCTACTACCGATAAATATACCAAACCACCCATGCTCTCTGCCTTCCTACTCAATGCATCGGCCACTACAATGGCCTTCCCCGGATGATATAATATGGTGATATCATAGTCGTTTAGCAACTTTAGCCATCTTTGCTGTAGCAAATTAAGGTATTTTTGTTTGAACAGGTTTTGAAGACTCCGATGGTCGGTATAGACCTCACAATGAATGTCGTACAAATAGTGCCTCCAAATCTTCAGCGTGTGAATAATAGCTGTTAGCTTTAAATCAAGAACATGATAGTTCTTCTCATAAACCTTCAACTACCGAGATGCGTAGGCAATCACCCTACCATCATGCATCAATACCGCGCCAAGACCAATACGCGATTCATCACAATACATAGTATAATATCTCGAACATATTGGTAAAACCAACAGTAGAGCTATAGTCAATGCAGTCTTAATCTTCTGAAAGCTCAACTCACACTCGTCGGACCATCTGAAAAGAGCACCCTTTTAGGTTAACTTGGTGAATGAGGCTGAGATAGATGAAAACCCTTCCATGAACTGGCGATAGTAACCCGCCAAACCTAGGAAGCTCTGAATCTTTGTAGCTAAAGTAGGTCTAGGTTAGTTCTGAACTGCCTCAATCTTCTTGGGATCAACTTTAATGCCCTCAGAAGATACAACGTGGCCCAAAAAGGAAACTGAATCCAACCAGAACTCATACTTTGAAAACTTGGCATATAACTAATGATCGCTAAGAGTTTGAATTACGATTCAAAGAAAACTTGGAATACAACATGGTCCTCTAGACTGCGGGAGTAGACCAAGATATCATCAATGAAGACGATCACAAAAAAATCCAAATAGCGCTTGAACACTCGGTTTATCAAATCCATAAATGTTGCAAGGGCATTAGTCAAGTCCAATGAAATCATCAA
The DNA here is from genome assembly GCA_000715115.1 of Nicotiana otophora. NCBI lineage: Eukaryota > Viridiplantae > Streptophyta > Magnoliopsida > Solanales > Solanaceae > Nicotiana > Nicotiana otophora. The sequence continues at coordinate 4,502 of AWOL01S0183730.1, read as the reverse complement.
GAACTCATAGTGACCATACCAAGTCCAAAAAGCTATCTTAGGGACATTTGATGCCCTAATCTTTAATTAATGGTAGCCAGACGTCGAATCGATCTTTGAAAACACCTTGGCACCATGTAGCTGATCAAATAAGTCATCAATCCTCAGCAAAGGATACTTCTGCTTTATGGTGACTTTGTTCAACTGCCGATAGTCTATACACATCCTCATTGCTCCATCCTTCTTCTTCACAAACAACACTGGTGCACCCCAAAATGAGACACTAGGTCTAATGAATCCCTTATCAAGAAAGTTCTACAACTACTCCTTCAATTCCTTCAACTCAACTGGGGTCATACGGTATGGTGCGGTAGAAATGGGTTTAGTGCTCGGAACTAGATCAATACAGAAATCAATATCTCTATCAGGAGGCATACACACCAAATCTGTAGGAAACACCTCTGGAAACTCGGGCACAGCTGGTACTGAATCCATGGAAAGAACCTCCGCACGAAGATCATGGATATAGGCCAAATATGCTAGACACCCCTTCTCGACCATACATCGACCCTTCACATAAGATATAACCCTGCTAGTAGAATGGCCAGGAGTCCCCCTCCACTCTAATCGAGGAAACCCTGGCATGGCTAATGTCACAGTCTTAGCGTGATAGTCCAAAATAGCGTGATAAGGTGATAGCCAATTCATGCTCAAGATAATATCAAATTCCACCATATTAAGAAGTAGAAGGTCTACCCCAGCCCCAAAGCTCCCAGTAGAAACCACACACGAGCGATAAACATGATCTACCACGATAGAATCTCCTACAGGCGTGGACATATAAATAGGAGCACTCAAGTAGTCATGATGAATAACCAAATATGAAGCAAAATAGGATGACACATACGAATAAGTAGATCCTAGATCAAACAAAACTGAGGCATGTCTATAGAGAACCGAAACAATACTTGTGATGACGGCATAAGATGACCCTACCTCAGGTCTAGCTGGAAATGCATAAAAATGGGGCTAATCCCCACCACTCTTACCTCTGCCTCTCGGACGGCCTCTAACTGTCTGGCCTCTACCTCTAACTGCCTGACCACTACCTCTAGATAACTGACCCCCGCCTCTAGCTCGTTGTGCGTGTGGTGGAGCAACCAGTGCCGAAATCATGGCACGAATACCCTGCTATGGTCTGCTGCTCTTCAACCTAGGACAGAACCTCCTGATTTGACCCGTACCTCCACACTTAAAGCACTTTCTCGTCTGTTGTGGTTGTTGAAGTTGACACTGACCCTGATGGCCCGAATAATCACTATGATAGCTCTGAATCGGTGGTGCACTGATGGGCGCTGAAGGTGCACTGTAGGTTAGCTGCTCAGAACGAGACCCGTAAGAACCACGGCTGACCGAAGCACCATGTGATACCTGAAGTGCTGCCCGAATCGGCCTGTGAGGATGTCCCTTACCAAATGAACCTCTGTCTCCAGATGATCAACCACTGAAATCACCAAAATGACGAGGCCTCTTCTCAGATACTGCCTCTCTACCCTAACCACTAATTATCTCATTCCATTTAGCAATCTCTATGGCCCTCTGGAAAGAAAAATGATCCACCGTCTCCTTGCCCATCTGTATCTTGATAACAAAAGTAAGTCCATCAATGAATCTCCTCACCCTCTCTCTATCGGTATGAATCAAGATAGCTGCATGGCGAGATAGGTCCACAAATATGGTCTCGTACTAGGTAACAGTCATGCTTCCCTATTGTAGATACTCGAACTGCCTTCGATACTCCTCTCTCACAATAAAAGGAATGAACTTCTCCAGAAATGCTGCAAAAACTTATCTTAAGTGAGTGGAGGTGAATATGCTGGTCTAGCTGTAACATAATCCTTTCACAAATCTCTTGGCTGAACCGGTCATCTAAAACATTATGAAGTCAACTCCATTGGACTCCACAATACCCTTGTTACGCAACACCTCGTAGCAACAGTCCAAATAATCATGTGGGTCCTCGGAAGGTTTACCACCAAAATGGATAGGAAAGATCTTTGTGAACTTATCCAACCTCATCAATCCCTCAAAATATATCGTGGGCCTCTTTTCGGGCTATGTAGCAATAACTGGCTAGACTATCAAATTGTTGGAACTGTTGGACTCTAGTACAAGGGAGCCATCTGCTCCAAAGTGTGAGTGGCGGGACTTTGAGCTCCTCCCCCAGCTTGAGAGACAACTGATGCTATAAGAAATACTCCAGCCTGGGCCACACTCTTCATAAGGCCCTCTAAGCGGACTAGGGTGTCCTGAAGTACGGGGGTAGCAATGAATCCCTCCAGGACCTAAGCGGTCTGACTGGTGCATTCTGAATGGGAATCTCCTCCTCATGCTCGATCTGAGGCTCTGTAATGGGTTATGATGTGCATTCTCTAGGCTGAGCTTTACCTCTGCCTCGGCCCTATAAGGCCCCGTAAAATTTTACCTAAAACTTGGGGTTTCGTGGTGCCAAAGTAGACTTATGTGTTGGGGAGTGGAAGAAAATCTTTGGAAGTGCATGGCATTTCTACGGTCCATTCTGCGGTCGCAGAACTGATCTGCAGACCACAGATCTGTCACAGACTGAAGCAAAAATTTGGGTAATATTTTTGGACCATTAGGTGGTCTATTATACGGCCACATAATCATTTCGAGGGCCGCACAACCCATCGCGGAATGCAGAAGCATTATGCGGTCGCATATGCGACCGCAGATCTCCATCGAGGCTTTATTTTTCTAATTTTTGAACCCGACCCCATTCTTATAAAACACTCTTAAGGATCATTTTAGGAGGTTCAAACTTATATTATAGAGAGAGGAATGTGGTCTAGAGTGAGAAAAGGAATTTCTAGGTCACTTGTTCATCAATCTTTGCTCAAGCCTTGAAGAATTCTCTACGGTAACTGACAAGGTCTTCAACCAAAAGGTAAGATTCTAGCCCTAGCCTTCAATTTCGAGTTTTGACTAAAAATAGGTAATAAGCCAAGCAATTCTTGGGTGTGGGAGTTGTTCATTTTGCATGCATTTAATACCTAGGGATGTTGGGAGATTGTTGAGCTCAATTGGGTAGATTTTGGGTAGTGAAATAGAGGAACCCACCATAGGAGGACCTTGAGATCATAATGGCCACCCAGTGTTTGATAAAATGCTCAAATGAGATAGAATCGTGAACTCCTTCCTAATTCGTGTTCAATGTTGTTGTGTCTCTAAATAGATCAAAGTTGCTAGGATTCTAGAACTATGTAGTAAATTACGGAAATCTCAAAGCGGGGTATGTTGGCTAAACTCCTCTTTTAGAATTGAACCCCAGAATGGCCTTGTAAGTCCCGTGATGCTCATTATAAATTGATTATTCCAAATAAGCCTTTTGTTAAAATAAATATGTGTTCAATATGTATTCTAAAGTTTCTTGTTATGTTGAGTTACTATTTGAGAATGTGGTTTAAGTATGGGTTGTGTCTTATTATGTTATGATTTAAAAATGTGATTCTAATGAAAGCTATCATGTCAAATTGTGTAAGAAATCACATGTTCCTAAGACCCTAAATTTCTCAAATATGTGTTTAAGGTCTTAATTTGAAAGGCCTTGTTGTTGATTATCCATGATGATATTTGAATTACTTAACTAGTTTTAACAATTTAAAACAAAGAATTAATAATAAAAAAACCATAATAGTCTGAAATAGATATGATAAATACCATGTAGCGTAGTCTAAACATATCCCAGAAAATTGGAGTCACGAATACATGAGCATTCTAGAATTCTACAGATAAAGTCTGAACAAAATACAACTGTTTGAAATAAGGAAAACAATAAAGATAGGATAGATGGGGACTTCAAAGACTACGAACGCCAACATCTCTACCTCAAGTCTCCAAAAGCAGCTGAATCCGAGCAATCTCCGCTATGCGCCGCTAGGACCAACACCGGGATCTATAAAAGAAGTGTAAAAGTGTAGCATGAGTACAACCGACCCCATGTACTCTATAAGTGTCAAGCCTAACCTCGACGAACTAGTGACGAGGCTATGGCAAGTCACTTACAAATAACCTATACTAGATAATAATAACAGATACAAGAATAGAAAAAAAAACAGTAAACTCAAATAACGGACTCGAAGATCAACCACCAAAGGGCCCCAGGATAACATAATCTCAAATATAATATCACAATACCGAGAATAAACTTTACAGTCACAAACAACTACAACGCATCAAATCCATTGCGGCGTGTAACCTTATCCCAAATGTTAACACGATACCATGATCTAATTTCCATTATCATACCATATCATCATCTATTAATGTTATATTCCGTCCTTATCTCTTCATATCATATCATTTACTATTCTGTTGCGGCGTGCAATCTGATCCCCGATATCAATTCATTTCACTATCGTTACAGCGCGCAACCCAATCCCACAATATCAATTTACCAACATAAACAACTGAAAGCCAATATTTTTATAATATCAATACAAAGA
>AWOL01S0183703.1:0-16265 GCA_000715115.1 Nicotiana otophora | reverse complement strand
TTTTGAAACCCCTTGATCACTGAGCTATGCTTTTGAGCTGTGTCCAGGGGATTCAAAATATAATATATAGAGGTACAAAACGGATTTTGCCTTATATATACAGTGTAGTTTTACCGGCGGAAGGGGGTTCCGCCACTGATCATGTTAGTCTTTGTGCATATATGCTGTTACACAACTGATATCAATGCATTAAGCCTTTAGCACTTCTCTTTTTGAATATTCAATAAAGTTGGGGTTCTCTATTGGGAAGTAGGATATAACAAGTTTCTTTTTAATCCTGTGAAGGAGTTGTTCACTGCTGGTACAGACACCACTACCTCAACAATTGAGTGGGCGATAGCAGAACTGATTAAAAATGAAGAGTCAATGGAGAAAGTTCAAGCTGAGCTCGAGAGAGAACTCAGGGAAAGTTATTTCCCAAAAGAATCTAAACTGCTGCAGATGTCCTATATTCAAGCTTGTGTGAAGGAAACACTTAGGTTGCATCCTCCGGGTCCATTTCTACTTCCACATCGTGCTATCGAAACATGCCAAGTGATGAGTTACACAATTCCAAAAGATGCTCAAGTCTTGGTTAACGTCTGGGCTATCGGGAGAGATTCTTCGATATGGAAAGAGCCAGAGATGTTTAGACCACAGAGGTTTCTGAGTTCCAATATGGACTTCAAAGGGAATGACTTTGAATTCTTACCATTTGGTTCAGGAAGGAGAATATGCCCAGGCCTACCTATGGCTGCAAAAAGCGTTCCTTTAGTCCTTGCTTCACTTGTTCATTTCTTTGATTGGGAGCTTCCGAATGGAAAATGTTCCATCGAGCTAGACATGAACGAAAAGTTTGGAGTAACACTGCAAAAGAGAGAACCACTGCTTCTGATTCCCAAAGCTAGAAAATGATCATTGGGATACTATCAATATCTTTTATGTGCGCTATCCCCTGCATTGTGCATAAGCTCCCGCGGTGATACAGAGGCAAGTTAGTTCTACATTAAGAATAAGATCATGTGCCCAAGTGCATAATAATTTCAAGTGAAAGTATTTTTCAATGGAAAGTATCTTCAAGCTTTAAAAGCTTTTAGATGGCCTTAAACTACTTTAAGTCTTTTATACAGTAGCGGGCGCACGTGGTGGCAAGCGGGTTCAACTGAACCCTGAACCCGCTTCATCAAAAAATAATATTTAGGATTAAAGCTGCATAAATTTTGTATAAATATTTTATTTGAACCCACTTGACAACTACTATTTAACGACTAAAGTTATGTACTTCTAAGATTGAACCCGCTTGCACAAAATCCTGGGTTCGCTACTGCTTTTATATGCAGATATTTGCTTTGATGTTAAGCAATTTGTTGTGGCAATTTCTGCATGCTTGTGGGCCTATTTAGAGGATTCAAACATACTAAAACATAAATAAAGGCGAACCAATTCATAGTTAGACCGAAGATATTACTAAAACAATCACTTCATTGAAAACAATAGCTGATATCTTCTTGCTACAATGAGATGAATAACAATAATAAATGATTACAACAAAGAATACATTGATGAACTTGACTGAATATAACTAAGAAAGAATACTAAAACAATCACTTCATTGAAAACAATAGCTGATATCTTCTTGCTACAATGAGATGAATAACAATAATAAATGATTACAACAAAGAATACATTGATGAACTTGACTGAATATAACTAAGAAAGAATACTAAAACAATCACTTCATTGAAAACAATAGCTGATATCTTCTTGCTACAATGAGATGAATAACAATAATAAATGATTACAACAAAGAATACATTGATGAACTTGACTGAATATAACTAAGAAAGAATACTAAAACAATCACTTCATTGAAAACAATAGCTGATATCTTCTTGCTACAATGAGATGAATAACAATAATAAATGATTACAACAAAGAATACATTGATGAACTTGACTGAATATAACTAAGAAAGAATACTAAAACAATCACTTCATTGAAAACAATAGCTGATATCTTCTTGCTACAATGAGATGAATAACAATAATAAATGATTACAACAAAGAATACATTGATGAACTTGACTGAATATAACTAAGAAAGAATACTAAAACAATCACTTCATTGAAAACAATAGCTGATATCTTCTTGCTACAATGAGATGAATAACAATAATAAATGATTACAACAAAGAATACATTGATGAACTTGACTGAATATAACTAAGAAAGAATACCCCTAGCTTACAAGAAGAATAAAGAATAAATACAAATATGAAATGAAAGGTACAAACAACATGAAGCCGGGGAATTTTACATATGCAATTTGATCTAAAAGAATTTCTTTTCTTAATTGACAAATCTATCTGCAGTAAAGAATGAAAGAATGACTCTACCTACAAAGAATTTGGTAACCTTTTTCCTGTGTACGAAAAGATGTCTGCCTATGAATGAACGAAGAGCTTCGACAAAAGACCAATCAATCAACTTGGCTGAAAATAAGAGGATGAACTTCCAGCAGCATCAAGGGGTGACCACGCGGAGACTGTGCATAGAGGCTGGTCTAACCAACTCAAAGTTAGTGCAGCGTCGTCGTTCCCCTGCTTTATGACCCTGTAGTCCTCACACGAGTACATCTTCAACAGCATTTGACTCTGAAGCAGTTCCCTTTCTGTAATCCCCGTGCATCTGAAACCCCCTTGTTCCATCAGCTTCCGCCATTTCCCAAAACATTCATGCCTTTCAGTCCTATCTCGTCCTTCACAAGCAATGATATTTCTAATATCGCGAGCAAACAACTCCTCTATCTTAATCCTGGAAGGGCTGTCTAATGGAAGGCTGAAACCAATAGAATCAAAAACAGCAGCATAGTATTTGAGTGAGTTGACAAGTCTTGCTTCCAAGCTAGGCTCATTGTGCTCAGCTTCTTGCTCTGCCATCAGAATAATGGTGGGATTTGTGCTTCTAATCAACCCGAGAAAATCCCTCAGGATCCCACCAGAACTATCATATAGAAGCCTATGCATCTGTAACGCACAATTCACTGCAACGCTTTCTCCTTCTTTCACATGTAGCATCCATAGCCTCACATCTTCTAGCCTGTCAACAACTGGATGGAACTCAAAAGCCAGATTCAACGCCTCAGCAAACTCGGCAAGTCTATCTCCTGTTTCAACAAGATCCTGCTTTGATTCTCCTATACCAGTAATTCTAACATGAGTGGGAGGGTTTGGCCTAGAAGCCAAACTCTGAAACAGACTAGGCCACTGCAGCCCTTGCTTAATGTCAAAATCAATAATGTGAACCCGCTCTTTGCCTTCAAAAGCTCTAAGCAGAATCTCATTTGACGTGAAATGGATGAACTTTGGAATTGGACTAACCTGATTCAACAGCCTCAATGCTGTACTGCTATCATCATCTAAACGATCAAGGTTCCGAGGGGGTATAATGTGAAAGATGTGAGGCCAAAGCCTTGCAACACGCAAAGCTAAAGCCTCGGTGAAGTAAGCAGTTAGCCGGATTATTGGAGACCCTCCTCTTGGAGAGGCAAGATCCCCTAACCTAGCTATCAGTTGATTAACACCAGTAACATTCCTCGAGCCAATTGCTTCAGCACAACTCACAAGTAAGCTGATCAGCTCAGCTGCATCATCCTCGCGATGGTTGTTATGCTCATTATGTACTGCTACAACTTCACTCCTGTCATTTGGATTAGGTGGCCTCGAACCATTGCCTATTTCATGCTCCCCGGGATTCTCATTAAGCCTAAGAACCAAACCATGACTGTCCAAAGAAGCACTTGATACTGAGGCCTCCTTGGCCGGATCTTGACTTGTTGAAACATTCTTATCACCAAAATTAGTAATCTCAGTCACTACAGAATCAATCCAAGGATTGTTTGACAAAGGTGGAGGCGGTGATATCACTTCACTAGGCACATAACATACACTCTCTTCCTCTCCTGAACAAGAAAATGAGAATGGTGCTGCTGCTTGAACTGATCGCGACACGTTGTAACCTGATTGTAACCAGAAATTGCCACTACCCAATTGTCCCAAACTCAGACCATAGCCTTCTACTTCTTCTGAGCAATCAACTGATTTCCTATTACCCTTTTTCCTCTTAGCTCCTCTACTTATGCAGTTCTCATCATCAAAACATCCCTGATCAGCATACCTCTTCAAACTCCTACCCTTTTCCCAATATTCATCTTTGCTTTCTCTCCTACCTTCTACATATGATGATGTCTGAGCAGTCGTCGGGGATGGCGGTAGACGAATGTTCTGCTTAAGAGAGCAACTACTGTTCTTGGTTTCAATAGGCTTATCAACAGAAAGGCTGCCTACTGGCCTAATAGACTGGGACCTTTGGTTGTCTTTTCTAGCAAAACTACATGGCAAATCCAATCTTTGTGTGCTCATTGAAGGGAAATTACAAGCTTGAAATTGTGCAGATGCTTCACTCCTCAATCTATGCCTAGGTGACAACAATGTAGAAGAACAACCAGCCAACATTCTTCACACCCTTCCAATTATTTTTTTTCTTTCTTTTCAACTCCAACTCACCCACCCTTTTTTCTTTTCTATGTTTCTGTCTCTCTTATCTTATATATATATATATATATATATATATATTCACTATGAAATATACAAGTTTGTTAAACACTAAAGTTCTATAGAGGATTCAAAGAGAAACAGAACAATGTCTATATGTGAGTGTGTGAAATTCCAAGAAAAACAAAAAATAGGAATCCGATGCCAAAAAAATCAAAATAAATGTGATATCTGTGTGTCCTAAATGATGATCTTATAAATCTGTATAATAATATATTTCTATATGCAACAAAGAATGGAATCAATCAGCAACAAATACACACTTCTTTACAGAATCAAAGAATTGGAAAGAATTCTCCTATTATCAACAATTTTAACACCTACCAAAAAAAATCATCGGATTCCAACACTTTCAGACTAGAACCAAATTCATTGTTTAGAAATTTGATTGTTCAAAGGATTGAAAGAAGCTGAACTCACACCATGAATGTAAGAACTCTGGACACATCTTGAAATGCAGCAGAAAAACACTATTTGTCCTTTTTACGATTGGAGTTGGGCGTGATCAAATTTTGGCTCTGTTGCCGCGAACTTAACTGCTTAGTCTAACAATCCCATGTACAATCTTGAACCAATCAACACCTTAAAAATTGAATCTTTAACACACCCATTTCATCAAAACAAGATTTTCAAACAACCCCACAAGAAAATGAAATCCTAGTTGAAATTTAACCAAATTAACAGTACCCCAACAACCCCCCAAGAAAACCACCCCAAGATTTCTATCAAATACCTTCAAACATGCATGAAAACAGACAAATCAACTGTCATCATCATAAAGAGAAGCTGAAGAAAAAATTAACTTCCTAAAGCCCCACTACCTAAAAAAGCTAAACCCCATATACAACTGTGTTTTTTATATATTGAGAATGAAACTTAACTCTCCTCTAGTTTTTTACTTCTCTAGGGAAAACAAATGATGGCTTGGTAAAGATGATGTTGGAGAAAGGGGAGAGAGAACATTGGTTTTTGACCGTCTGATGAGAATCTGACGGTGGGGAAAGAAGAAGAATATGACCGTTGTAAGATTTGTNAGGGAGAAATAAATAGAGGGGCACACCCGCTATCCGCGGAATTTCAGACCAAGCACTACCGACTCTTAGAATTTTCTCGATTTAAAAAAAAAACTGGAAGTACTCCATTGGAATGTCTTTTTCGAACTGTGCACCACTAACACACGGAGCTTTCTCAGTTATGAAAAAACAAGACTTCGCAACCTCAAAGTTACTCCATTAGGATGTCTTATCATCCTCTAGTTTCTCTTTATTGTATGCTTGTATTTCTCTAAAGCGGGTCCATGAAAAGCATTAAGGAGTCTGTATGATAGAATTAATGATCTGAATATTATTTTCTTCTTGACTGATTGATCCTAAACTTGTTAATTTTACTGTTTTATCCTAGGATAATCTTAGGAGGATAACTTATCCTAAGATTATTATTCCACCCTCCATCAGGTATAAGTTTTCCCCCCTTCCTGAGATAACTTATCCCAGAATTAATAACCAAACTAAGAATAATGTCGTACTAAATTTTTATCCCAGGATTATTTTTATTTATCCATCAGACCAAGCGCCTCCTAAGTTCCAGATACGTCTCATGGCCCACATAGCAGGTCAATCCAGCGTTATCCACAAACTACCTTCCCAGATAACTATTAAGCGCACAGGACCAAGGGCGTGAACTCTGAGTAGCCATCCTTGGTGCACCCTGAAGACCATTTGCAGCCATATACAAACTACAATGACCCAAACAACGAAAACAGTAGCAACCAATTCACGAGCTTCGTAAGATTTTTCAATTTTCAAACAAACAAATATTTCCAAAGAAAAGGCACCATGAATCATTGTCATACTCCTCACCAAGGTAATCATTTGGCGTTTTCCCTACCAACCAGATAATTTAACCAAAACAACCCAACCCCCGAACACCATTTTCACCCATGTATAATCTTTTAGTCTTCAGAAGCGATTTTAAACTAATTACAGAATGAATAAATTATATCATCTCCAGATACAGCGCTTCTTGTTTGCTGGATAACCCCAGTTCGTCCAGAGAGAGGACACTCTCTCCATCACTGAAAGCACGCCTAGGATAAGGTCTTACCTGCATGTAGGACATTGTATTAGCAGGTATTCAATATCTCTAGTTGTTACAAAGCAAACAAAATGGTATAACTAATCTACGAAATAAATACTAGGAAGAGAACTACCAAATCTTCTCTCTCTTCCACACCCCAAAAGCACAAACTATGTGACCATGTTTTTAGAAGAATTAAATGCCCATTTAAAATGTATATGAACTTTCTGCAACAGATTACTTCACTAGACACACTTACTGTCAAAGTGGAAGTTCCCAACCATTTTGAAACAACTCTTGAGCAAAGAAACAACATACCCAATGTGATCCCACAAGTGGTGTCTGGGGAGGGTAGAGTGTACGCAGACCTTACACCCCTACCACCTTAGGTAAGATAGAGAGATTGTTCCCGATACTCGGCTCAAAAAAAGTATTTTCAAAACAGGTTTGAAAAATACAAGAGTAAAGAAGCTATGATGAAAGTAAAGAAGAAAGAAAAGTATTGACAGCGTAATAAACAATATTAGTAATACAATTGAAGAATAAGATAATAATAGCATGATGATAATAATACTAGTAAGGAGAAGAGAGAGCAGATAAGGTGCTCAAATCTAGGGGGGTCAATGGATCTTTAATAACCGACTAAGCCGACCGAACCGTATCGAAATTATTAGGTTTCTTTCAATAGAACCACAGGTTTTTATATAAATTTACAACCGTACCGAATAATAGAGTCGATTTTAAATTTTATAAAAATAAACCGAAAAATACCAAACCGTACCGAATAAATGTTTCATATATTTTATATATTAAGTTTAAAACTAACAAAGCGTTATATTTTTCCTTTGGGCCTTGGAATTATGGAAATGGCTATAAGTGACCTAGTAATTAACACCCAAAAGTCCTAACTTTTAAATTTGTTCTGCTACTCTTATTGAAACTAAATTAGTTCTAACATCTTGAGTAGCAAGCCACAAGGTATTGGATATCATTCCTCTCGTACGATTTAGATTTCTCTTGTTGGATGCTAATCTTCTAATAAACTATATTCTTGAGTCCCAACTTGATTAGTATCTTTCCACTCGTGTGACTTATACTTTCTCTTATTTTTGCTTAATTTAGTTTATGATACCATAGAATAGTGGGAGGAATCTTTACTATGGACATCTTGATTCATCACTTTTTAAAATAGTAAAAATATCTAGAGATTTTTTCCAAAGTACTACGTAAGTTAACATTTATCGCATTCTAAATTCAACTACCGATTGTTAGATGACGTTTTTTAAAAAATACCGAATTGTACCGATACCGAAGAGAAACCGAGATGATTGGCACGGTTCCGAAAAGTCTAATTTTGGTTATGTAAAGTGGAAAAAACCGAAAAATAGGTATGCCACAAATTTTATAAAATAACCAGCCGAACCGAACCATTGACACCCCTACTCAAACCCCAACAAATAGAACACCACCACTTAGAATAGCTAGCTCCAAAGTTAAAGAGTTACCAATCTGTATGTGCCGGGCTTGACCGCTCTGCCAACATCAATGTAATCGAAAAGATACTGCAAAGCACACATTGATCCAGTTAAATCATCTTAAAATCATACCATAAAATCTGATGAAATCATGTCTCCCGAACACTAACATACCTGTAATCTATCAGATTTGAGAAAGCGCCGCCCTCTGCGGCTGCCATCTGGCATACGTACAACAAGATTCACAGCGTTCTCGTTATCTGCTGTTGGCTCCTGAGGAAGTGAAGCTTCTTTTGCTGCTAATTGTCTCTCCATTTCCTGATCAATAACTGAGTCTGAGATTCTAAAGCCAGCAGAATATCTATACTTAACCAACTACAAAGATAACAATTCCTTCGATCTTCAATTTATATAAAATCATAGAAAAGGAAAAATGAATTTTTTTGTCACCTAAAGGATCCAATCACATTTGTGCGCCCATGCACAGACAACATACAACACAGACAAACAAACAGAGAGACTGGGAGCATATTACCCAAGTAACTAAAATGATAACCATGTTCAAGAAAAATACTGATATAAAGTAGATAGAGAAAAGAAGATTGAATGACAAAATCTGCACTACCATTAAAGTTCATGGGGGAACAAGTGCTCGAGTTTCTGTGTTCCCATTGTTATCTCCCTTTTTAGGCAGAAAATTAGTATTCCCTCCGGTCCACAATAACTGATTTTTTGGCATTTTTTTTGTGGTCCAAAATAAGTGATTTTTTCAGATTTCAAGAATGAATTAATTATTTTTTTCCTACATTGCTCTTGGAGTAAATAATGTTGGAGTATGTGTTAGGAGTATTTATGTGAAGAGATAGTAAAGGTTAATATGGTCAATTTCATTGCTAATTAATGTTAAAAGGTGAATTTCTTAATATGTGTGAAAAACAACCAAAAAATCACTTATTTTGGACCGGAGGGAGTACTTTATAGTTTATACCTTTTCCTCCTCTGCTTTCCTTCGTGACTCCTCCTCTTCCTGCCTCTTTTCTTCAAGAGCAGCTTCAGCTTCTTCCTTGGCCTTCAATTCCTTTTCTCTATCAGCTTGCAATGCAGCGTGATATTCATCATCCTAAGTACAAAGATTAGAACTGGAATCAGTGAAAACTAGCCAATTTAATTGCAGCTGAGGGCTTAAAATGCTAACCTGTTGTTCCCGAAGTAAACGCTGGGCCACAAGAGAGGGTGATGGGGGACGAGGCATGCGCCATTGATAAGGACCCATAGGTCCCTCAACACCATTCTGCATAAGCTGATGAGGTGCATTAGGCAAACGATATCCACTACCCTCAGGTATTCCACCAAATAATGCAGCCTCAAGCATGACAGCTTCATCGTGTTCCAGGGATGAGATGCCGCCCCACTTCAAAGAAAACAAATGGAAGTATAGCATAATCGTAGTCCAAAGCCAAAGGAGTATATATGTTACACAACATCCACCACTAAAACAGGGGGGGAAATACCTCATCAGAAGGGAAATCAGCCCCGTTTCTCGGGGAGTGGTTAAGATTATCATGCTGTCGAGGACTTGATAATGGGCTAACAACATGCTCTTCGATATCTGGGGCTGTTTCAGAACCTGAAGATATGGGTTTTCTTCTGCGCCAAACCAGTGGTTCCTCTTCCAAATCTTCAGCTTCATCTGGGACGGATGAACTCCCCACCTCTGATCTAAATTGCCTGAAGAGACTAGTTAGATAATCCAAAATGCAGAAACATGCTCTCTGTACTCTCACAAGTACATAACATGCAGGGTAGGTGTAGGTTGAAGCAAGGATGCCCCACATGCAAGTGAGAGACTGGTAAGCCATGTGTACAAGAAGATAAAGAGGGAAATTTTATCTGCATAAATGAAGATTCTACCTTCCATTTGAGGTTATAGATTTTCCACGCTCATCCTCCTCAGCTGGCTTGTAACCTTCTGGTTCTGATATAGCTTTGCTTCCTAGTTCATGAATCGCTTTCTCCTGCTCAGCAGTCTAAATTTCATCCATGTTAGCATGAGAAATATCAAAGAAGAAAGTATAGCATTAGTAAGATGAACCTTCAAAGACAAAGATACTGCATGTGCAAGTTGAGCATCTTCTAGATGAGACTGCCTTGGTTGAGGCGTTGGATCACTTGGATCCTGTGGCATGACAAGGTAACATCAACGTTGAAAGCGAAAGAAGCTAAAGGATGTCACAACTAGCAATATCTATTACATACATTATTGACATCAAGTTGTTGGTTCGACATTTCAGCATCACGTTTGGAAGCTTCAATCGCAGCACGAACCATTTCCTCCTCAATATCATTGGTATAGTCAGGCAAGACACTGTCACCAGGAGCACTTGGTCTTGAAAACGCTGCTGTAGAGTCGCCGTCAAAGATAACGTCATTTGTTCTATCACGATGCCTGGCAGCATGTGTTGACAGAGGACTTGGAACTACTTCGTCATCATCGTCATCAACTATGACAGTCCCACCTGTTTCTGGGCCATGGGTCTGCTCAGTGTCTGTAACATCCTCGATTATAGGAGCATTTCTGGAATGACCAGATTGTCCATCCCCATCCTTCACCTCAATAGGGATCTCTCTTACTTGTCTTGGATGTGAAACAAATGGAGCACGGCTTGTAAGATCGGTGTCAAACACACTTCTAGTGAAATTAGGATCAAGAAGGGAGAAAGGATTTGGACTTCTAGAAGAGGAAAGAACTGAAAAGGGAGGTCTGCGAAATTCCTCTGTAATTGGCTCATCTATTTCCATAGCATCCTCATCTGGAGCAGCAGCAAGAGGTGCTGCATATACTCTGCATAATCAGAAAGAACGAATTCGTAAGTAACTGACAGTATGTAAGATCATTTTAGATGCTAACTCAAAAATAAATAAATAAAACCCGCAAACAAAGAAGCCCAATGTAAGAGATGGTGATTACTGACGAGACAAGGACATGCAGTACTAACCTGTTGCTGTCCCCCTGATTGAAATGTGCATTCACAGCTTCATTCAGATCCCCACCATGCTCCTATCAACACAGCATGTAAGACTACAAAGCCATGCTCATTCAAAGAGCAAAAGAATCGATTTATGGAGCTCCCATATCAACTGTTACGGTTCAAAGCATGCATCAAGTGACAATGGCTGAACATTTGTAAAAAAGTCCTAGAGATGGAAATGACACTAAAGTGCATCACCAAACTTATATCAATCAAGACTTGACAGAAGGAAAGCGCTCGACCCAAAACTACTTTGTTACAAAAAAAAATTCACGCTTGCATTTAGGCTTCCACTATAATAGATGCCCTAGGCTTTCTGGAGGTGGGGAGGGATTAAGCAAAAGATGGGTCAATTTCCTGCCAGGAATCTTGTACCATGAGGGTATTGGAAGGATAATATGGTACTTTAGTATTTCATTATTAATTATGGGAGAAATGAAAATTCTGACCATCCTCATCAACTTCCTTGCAGTAGATTCTGGATCTATCAAGTAATAGCCAAGGGAGGCAGAAACCAAGAGCCTATCAGAGCATTAAATTCATTTATTCAAGTAAACTTTTCAAAATATACAGAAGACAAACAGACAAGATGGCATTGTTTAAATTCTCCTGAAATTCTATTTTTTCTTGACTCTAATTTGGTACTTCACATGTATGTTTTGAGCGGATCACTCTCCATTTCTCTCCCTCTCAGACCAGTAAAACGGGACTAAAAAGGAACCTACAGTGGAGCACTCATACATATACGACATGTGTTTTTATTAGGAGAGGGGAACCAAAATAGGCAGACATGATTTTATGGAAAATCACCTATTTATTATCTATTTATACTAGTAAGATCTTCTTTTCAAAATCAAGGCTTTCAGATTTCCACGGATACTTTCCAGATGATGAATATCAGAATGCTTATCGTAACACGTGAACCCACCAAATTCATAAGCAGTCCACAAATACAGATGTATTAGCTAGTGTTCAGATGAAGTGCGTTCTGTATCTGCCTGCATGGGACGTTTCCCCACTAGCCATCATGTGGGTCTTGTGTAAAGAGAGAAATAGGAGTGCCTTTGATGAAGCAGAAAATGATTTTGTACATTTGAGGAATACCCTCTTATTCTTAGTTTCTTGTACACCCATGAGGTTCCGGCTTGTACAGAAGACTGGGTGACATTTGTAAATAACCATACAATTGTGTAAGTTCTCTAGTTTTTAATATATGGAAGTTTTCTCCATTTATTTATCTTAGAAAAACATCCAGTTGCACAAAACTGTATAACACTACAGACATAGCTCCAATTTAAAAACTACAAACCAGCAAAATTGAACGCAACCCAACAAAGACCTATTCTCCAGAGCCTGGAAAATAAACTACAATATAGACCAGTCAGAAACCAAGTTTTCCTCATTACAATTGCAACAAAGCTCAAAATCGGCACACATGCGTGGATAACGACTTCGTCAAGTTCATATCCAATTGATCCAACAAAACATAGCTTAGTAAAAATCACTCCCTCCGTGACAATTTGTTTGGCACCTTTAACTTGTTGAGAGTCAATTTGACAAACATTTAGAGCTTAATTGGAGTTGATTTACTAATTTTCTTATAATAAGAATTTAGATATTCATAAATTACAAAAAGCTACTAACAAATATAATTCTCCACATATCAACAACAACAACAACATACCCAGTATTATCCCACACCTTGGGGTCTGGGGAGGGTAGTGTGTACGCAGACCTTACCTCTACCTTGTGAGGATAGAGAGATTGTTTTCAATAGACCCTCGGTTCAGGAAAGCATAAGCACCACATTAATGAAAATATAGACAAGAAAGGACAGTACCAAAAAGCCATATAAAAGCAGAATAAAAACAACAAGATAGTAAGGTGATCAACAATGAAAGAAAACAACGGATAGTTATAAAAACCTACTACCAACAGAAAGCGAGAATGCGTGCCAATACTACTGTTATGAACACTCTAGACTACCTACTCTACTACCCTAATCATCGACCTACATACCTTCCTATCAAGGGTCATGTCCTTGGTCAGCTGAAGTTGCGCCATGCCTTGCCTAATCACCTCTCCCCACCTCTTCTCTGGCCTACCTTTACCTCTTTGTAGGCCCTCCAATGTCAACCTCTCACACCTCCTCACCGATGCGTTTGTGCTCCTCCTCCTCACATGACCAAACCATCTAAGCCACGCTTCCCGCATCTTGTCCTCAATAGGGGCCACACCCACCTTATCGCGAATAACCTCATTTCTGATCCTATCTAACCTGGTGAGCCCGCACATCCATCTCAACATCCTCATCTCTGCCACCTTCATCTTCTGGACATGAGCGATCTTGACTGGCCAACACTCAGCCCCATACAACATCGTTAGTCTGACCACCACTCTGTAGAACTTACCCTTAAGTTTCGGTGGCACATTCTTGTCACACAAAACACCGAAAGCGAGTCTCCATTTCATCCATCCCGCCCCAATACGATGTGTGACATCTTTATCAATCTCCTCGTCCCCCTGAATAATAGACACAAGGTACTAAAAACTCCCTCTCCTAGGGATGACGTGCGAGTCCAGCCTCACCTCCCCTTCCCCTCCTTGAGTCTCGCCACTGAACTTACACTCCAAGTATTCCGTTTTTGTCCTGCTCAACTTGAAACCTTTAGATTTCAGGGTCTGCCTCCATACCTCTAATTGCGGGTTCACACCTTCTCGCGTCTCGTCAATCAATACAATATCATCTGCAAATAGCATGCACCACGGCACCTCCCCTTGGATGTGGTGCGTCAGTACGTCCATCACCAGAGTAAACAAAAAAGGGCTGAGTGCCGACCCCTGATACAACCACATCATAACCGGAAAATGGTCCGGGTCCCCACCCACCGTCCTCACTCGGGTCATTACTCCATCATACATGTCTTTAATCAACCTAACGTAGGCAACATGTACACCTCTAGCCTCCAAACATCTCCATAAAACCTCCATCGGAACTTTATCGTACGCCTTTTCTAAGTCGATGAACACCGTATGCAAGTCTTTCTTTCTCTCCCTATATTGCTCCATCAATCTCCTAACAAGGTGGATGAATTCTGTAATCGAAAGCCCCGCATAAACCCAAACTAGTTTTCGGAAATAGATACACTCTTGCTCATCCTTAGCTCTACCACTCTCTCCCAGACTTTCATAGTATGGCTAAGCAGCTTGATACCCTGATAATTATTGCAATTTTGGATATCACCCTTGATCTTGTATACAGGAACCATCGTGCTCCACCTCAACTCTTCGGGCATCTTCTTCGTTCTAAAAGTGACATTAAATAACCTAGTGAGCTACTACAAGCCTGCCTTGCCCGCACATTTCCAAAACTCCACCGGAATTTCATCCGGCCAGGTCGCTTTGCCCCTGCTCATCTTACGCATAGCCCCCTCAACTTCATCAACTCTAATCCGCTTACAATACCCAAAGTCACAACAACTCCCGGAGAGTTCCAAATCACCCAGTACAATGCTCATGTACCTCCTTGTTCAAGAGACTATGAAAGTGGGTCTGCCATCTCTAACGGATAAGCCCCTCATCCAACAAAACTCTACCTTCTCCGTCCTTGATGCACTTCACTTGGTCCAGCCACACGCCTTCCTTTCTCGCGCCTTGGCTAACCTGAACAACCTCTTATCCCCACCTCGGCACTCGAGTTCCTATTAAATTGAAAGAATACAATTTAAAATATAGATCGACTTAGTTTGCATCTTGGTGAAACCAAAAGTGTCAAAACTTTCTGAGATGGTGGAAGAGGATGATTATAGAGAGAAAATGTAAATTCTAAGTAATTAAACACTACATGAGCTAAACGGAACTTAAAAGAGAAAGGGCAGCCCGGTGCACTAAGCTCCTGCTATGCGCGGGGTACGGGGAAGGGCCGGACCACAAGGGTCTATCGTACGCAGCCTTAACCTGTTTTTCTGCAAGAGGCTGTTTCTTAAAATGTTTCTGCCCAGAACTTAAAAGAGAAAAAGAAGAAAATTATTTTCCATTATTCTTAATCCATTTTTAAATTAAAATTAGATATTCGAAAACAACGCAAAATTACTCCAAGTTTTTTTTGTTTTGATAACCGAGAACTTCACGAGGGCCATCCGCACACGGTTAGAAACTCGTGGATAATGAGCAAGTCCCTCTACCCTTCCGCAATTAAATACTAGGATCTTGTCTATGACGGGGTTTGAAGCTGTGATGTATGCCTAACCATGCATCACACGCTAGGCTCTTACCGCTAGACCAAAGCCCCGAGGCAAAACTCGTCATTTTCAATGCTATAAGCTAGTATTTTCCTCGCACTAAATGGTGAGAAGATACATTTCAAAATGCCAATCAAAATTCACTTAGTTTGAATCGCAGAATGCAAAATTTTTAACATTTTCGAACAGATGAACTAACTGATCACTTTTATTTTTGATTGGTTGAACTAGCTGATTATATTTAAGCTAACAAAAATTAATTCTAAGCCTTAAAATACTACCACTGAGTGAAAATCAGGAACTCAAAACAATCGCAGTAATCAGCAATTAAATTTCAAAAAAAAACTTAACTTACTAATCAATTCGGTAAACAAACCATAAACATCAGATGATTCCAGCAGTTAAAAAGTCAGAAGCTGAAAACAAGCCGAAACCCTTACGGTAACAATCGCAGTGAATCAGAAGTAAAAAAATTAATTTACCTCGAGTTTTTGAATAGCGGTGGTTTCAGAAACACCAGTAATGTTCATGAATGTATCGATTGCTTCTTGATTAGGTCTCGCCATTTCCTAGAAATTTGCCACAAATTTTGCAGAATAAACAAAGATTTTTGCGATCTTTGTAAAACAACTGTTTTCTGCGAAAGGAAACGTGAGAGAGTGAAATAGATATATAGATAGATATTTGGGGGAAACTGGAAGAGCAGAAAGGAATATATTAAAGAGGGCTTGAGTAGAAATTAGGGTGGAGTTTAAGGGTTTTTTCGGCAAATAAGGTGAAATTGCTTGCTCTTCTATAATGTTCCAGCTTCCACGCCTTTGCCCGGAAAAAATAGTATCTAACTCCCACTTTG
>AWOL01S0183701.1:0-15933 GCA_000715115.1 Nicotiana otophora | reverse complement strand
ATATATATATATATATATATATATATATATATATATATATATATTATGGATTCGCGAAATTTGGTCATACCCCTTTTTTTTGTGGCATCAGCACTTTCTAATTTGATATATTCATGTCTAAAATTCTGGATAGTATAAGATTAATTCTCGGGAAAGTGTATGACAGACGTCACTCACGGAGCCACATGTGTCAAGAGTGGAAGATAAAGAAAATAGTTAAGAAACATACTTGAGCTACCTTCATAAGCCATCTTCTCCGGTATATAAAATTACCACTAACTATTTTACCCGGTTTACCCGGTTTAATTGAAGTTTATTAATTATTGCTCCTTTCGTTTCAAATTAGACGAGGTACTTTTCTTTTTAGTCTGTTTCAAAATAAATGACACACTTTTATATTTGGAAATAATTCAACTTTAAACTCTTTATTTTACTCATTTCATCCTTAATAGGAAGCTTTTATAACCATAGAAATGTCATGGCCCCACAAAGTTTTTACCCTTTAAGCTTTTAAGATCACAAGTTTCAAAAGTGTTCTTTTTTTTTCTTAAATTTCGTGCCGAATCAAACTACCTCATCTAAATTGAAACGTAATGAGTAAAACTAATTGATTTTTTATTATTATAATTTGTATATTCCTTAAAAGGCTCTCTAACCGTGTTAGCACCTTCGATTAAGCTCCTCTCTTCTCTCTCCCTCTTCTTCTACCGCCTCCCTTCTATCCCCGTAATTACTCTCGCAGTCGGCTGATATCCGGCCAAATCACCATACGATCTTTCCTCTTTCTCCTCTTCTTTACCCAAAGCAGCAAGAAACCATTTAAAAAACCAACGCCTCTATCACACCGGCGACCCTTCCTCTGCCTTTCTCGTTCACTCTCACTGGAAAACTTTTTCCGTTCGTATTTAATCCCCACCACTGACAGTGACTCGCTAGAAAACCATGGCAATAACCTCATTCTCTAGAAAATCGAGCAAGAAAAATAAATCTATGTATAGTATACCACTTATCTATAACTTTTGTACAAAATTGATTCAAATTTAATACATTTAAAACTTACAACTTAAAAATATAGATTTCATATAATAATTCATACAATATACAGCTTATTTAAAATTTTCATACGACATTCATATAAAAATAACACAACTACAACAGAATACAGCTTAAATACAATTTTTAAACAAGTTTCATGTAACTATAATGCAACTTTGCTACATATATATAACTTTATGTAAATGAGAGTATTTATATCACAACCCAAAATTCAACCAAAGGTCGTGATGACACCTACCTCCAAGACTAGATAAGCCAATCACACTAATAACATTCAACAATCAAAATATAATATAATAAGTTTGAATCATCATAAATTACGGAGTAAGTAATTGTCATAAGTCAAATCGCTATACATAATACCAACTCTCAAAACTAGGTACAGAGTCATGAGCTATGATCGAATATATAACGAATCTCAAAAGTAAATTACTGCCTGAAAGTAATAGGGGTATTATCACTTTTAGTCCGCGCCAGAAATTATTTACATCTGGTAGCCGAAACAAGTGTATAAAATTTGTATAATTTTTGTATATAACATACAGAATGTATATATATACAAAAAATATACATATTTTTGGCTATTATTTTTACAACGGTTATACAGTGTCATTTTTCCAAAGTAATACAACAATATGAAATAGGGGAAGGGGACTCCAAGGGTTTGCGACAGTCGTGCAATATTATCTTGAATCCTCTTAATCAGCAATGTGCTCACTCTCGAGGTCTGTTGCCTCCAACATCTGGATCTGCACAAAAATGTGCAAAAGCATACTATGAGTACGAGGCAACGTATACTCAGTAAGTATCAAGATTAATATCGACAAAGTGGCGATGAGGTTCAAGTCATGTGATACTCACTAATCAAAGAACATGTGCATTGTATATATATATAATAACTTGCAACAAGAATATACTGAGATGCAATACCATCAACTCAACAAAACAAGAGATATCAACTCAACATATGTAAATCTATCTTGACAAATCGAATCATCAAATAATAAGAGAGGTATAGGCTAGTATGTTAAATATAACATGAAAACATGTAAAATATATGACGAAGCATAAATGATCACTTGCATGATCAAGAATGCCACCCTTATACTCCACTCATCATCAACCTCTTCCACATCAAAATAAACTACATCAATCAAAATACCAAAACCCGCGTGTACACCATCAAGAGAGAAATATGATAGGGCGATCCTAGGGGAATGGATCTATATCCACACGCTGCACGACAAAGACCTCGTGCCATATTCATATCAATCGCACGGCAAAGACCTCGTTCCATAATCATATCAATCACACGAAAAATGAACTCGTGCCATAACAACAACAATATCATCATATCCGCACGGCAAATGACCTCGTGCCAACACGAATCGATCCACGCAACATACTCACATATGCGATAGTCATAACAATGCAAGATGCCAAATTATCACAAAGAGACATATGCTTATAATTTATCGATAATGTGTACAAGAATATGATAATAATAAAACGCGAATGAATGCACAATATATGGAGTATGATTACGGCTAAATCAATTAACCATTCTATAATAGCCCATCTTGGCTAATTAAGCAATAATAACTCTAAATATGATCTCTAGCATGAAATGATAAGTTCATGTAGTCATACAAATGCTCAAACATGTATCACATAAAGCATATAATCAAAATCAAGCATATTAGAAGCCAAAGTCTAATCTGGCGATAAACTACACATAGAACCCGTGTACACACTCGTCACTTCGCGCACACTGCTTTTTACATATCACAATTAGGCAAACAAGGCCAAATCCTACGGGTTATTCCCTCACATAAGATTAGGCAAGATACTTACCTCAACAAGCCTAAATCAGCCTTCTAAAATCGCATTTCCCTTATAAATTATCTCGAACCGGCTTGAATCAAGCGAAAAATAACTCAATAACATCAAGCAATGCTATAGGAATCAATTCCAAATAATAAAGTTTCAGTCTTTATCCAATTCTCAAAAAGTCACAAAATTCAAGCCCGGGCTCGCATAGTCAAAATCCGAGTCAAGGGTAGATCATGACTACCCGTAATTTCACGAGTCTAAATATGTGTTTAGATCTCAAAATCGAGACCAAATCGACTCCAAATCATCAACATGGTCTGGAATTTATTGGCTAACAATTGGTATTTAGTGTTGATCAATGGCCAAGCAAGGTGATCCACTATCTCCTGCATTGTTCATTATTTCAGCTGAGGTATTGTCAAGATCTTTGAACAAATTGTTTGAAGATATGAGGTTTAGGGGTTATGGCATACCTAAGTGGACAGATCCTTTGAACCACTCAGTATATGCTGATGATACTATTATTTTTGCTTATGCTGATCCATATTCATTGGAGAAGATAGTTGAGGTGCTCAAAGTATGAGTGCACATCTGGCCAGTTGATCAAAAAGGCCAAAAGCTCTTTCTACATGCATGCTAATGTGGCTGGATCTTTATTCAATTAAGTAGGGGCTATCACTGGATTCACAAGAGGTGAGTTTCCATTTACTTACCTTGGCTGTCTAATATTTTACCTCAAGAGGAGAAAGGAGTACTACAATGATCTCATCAAGAAGGTGAAAGCCAAGCTTCATTCATGAAAAGGCAAGCTACTATCCTATAGAAGGTAAGGCAACACTCATATTAAGTGTGCTCCAAAGCATGCGTACATGCATTCTGTCAGTGTTGGATCCTCCTGATAACATATTAGAGTATCGACATAAGATATTTGCTAGGTTCTTTTAGAGTACAAAGGAAGAAGGCAGGAACAAGCACTGGACTAAATGGCAAAACCTATGTCTACTTAAAGATGATGGTGGACTAGGTTTTAGGTAATTGTTTGATATATCCAAAGCATTATTTTCTAAGTTATGGTGGAAGTTCAGGATATCCAAATCCTTATGGTCCAATTTCATATGGAATAAAAACTGCAAGAAGGAAATACCTACAGTGGTTCAATTTAGAGAGGGGTCATATATATGGAGGAAAATGTTGGAAGCAAGGGAAGAAGTGGAGCATGAAATACTTTGGGAGATGATAGGGGCTCTACAAATGTATGGCATCAGAATTGGACTGGTCTTGGTGCTTTGTATCATGTACTACCTCCAGACTTTTACATTAATGAAGATCTTCAAGAAGTAGCATAATTGAGGAATGAAGATGGCTGGAATGAACAACTATTGGAACAGTCTTTTCCAGATGATATTGCTGATCATATAAGGCATGAAGTGCACTTTCAAAATGATGATGAATTCTGGGACACACCTAGGTGGATGCCTACTTCCTCAGGATCAAGGGTTATGCTTCAATGGCAATCAAGAAGTACTTTCACAAAAAGAGAAAAAAGGTATGATCCTTACCTTCTTAATTGCCCATTGCCCCTTGTGCTTCTTTTGTAGGTGTTGCGTTTTACCTATTGTTAACTGCAGGGGAAGGAATACAGTATTAAGGAGACAGTGAGAGATAAATGCAGGTGGTTGTCGTGACTTTGAATACTACATTACCTTTAAAATTGATAACAATGGGAAGGAATAAACTTTTCAAGCTAAGGTAGTAAACACGATTGAGCGCACAATAGAGATTCCAATTTGCAGGCGCCAACACAATGTCTAACTTATTGTTGAAATATTTGCAGTAACTCATGGCGTTTGACGCCTCTCGTGTACAAAACTTTGCTCTCTTTTACTAAAAGAGAGCTTTTATTATTGGTTTTCTTATCTTCCATTGACATCCTATTGGCAAAGTACGCGATACTTCTTTTGATGTTTGTGACTTGTTATGCCTCTAAATTCAAAAATCTCTCAAACAATATGCTATAAAGCATTTGTTCCCATGAATGGGTTGGTAACATGTTCCCTTTGGAGACAGCTTTCGGCTTATTTCGCTATATATATATATATATGCAGGCAGAGTACGAGGTGTCTTTTTAATTTGGTTTGTTTTGTACATTTATATTTTGCCAGGACAGAATTACTTTTCTTATCCTATTGAAATGGAGTAGTAGTAAGAAAATTGCTCGTCGAGTTGGTTTTCAGTTTTAGTAATATTCGATCTGTCATAAGGTCATGTTGATTGTCACTGCGAGTGTGTCGATTTTAAAAAAATAAAATGCTTTCTAGATTCAGTATATCGCGCAAAAGAAGAATAACATTTCTTTTTAAGTACTCCAGACTTCAGTACCTAAAGAATTTAGCTAATATGAGAAGAAAAAACTATTCCATAAAATAGTACTCCTGCTTAAGAGTTTCAGTAAGATTTCAAGGCTTTCGTGTCCATTTTGACTTACTTTACCTTTGATAAGGGATGTTGTTGAAGGAGTTATACCAAAGTGATAAAGTGTATTTGTGGCACATGCCGATTCTTCTTTTTATCTCTTCCGAGGTGGCATTTTGACAGCTTTTAATTTTGAGGAAAATAAATAAAACTACATTTTCATTTTTGCTAAAAATTATGTTTTACATTGTTTCTTAAGTTACGTTAGTAGGTAGGTCCATCTTGTTCCTACTACTACAGAGAGGTCCATCTTGTTCCTACTACTACAGAGTAGAGGACATTTCATTCACAAACCTTGATCTTTAAGGTAAAAGTGGGCATGTTCCGCGATATGCGGTCGTAACCCAGTTCGAAAACCTTCTCTCATAGATTTCCTTCACCAAGTCTTCGCCAGCAATCAGCTCTTATCTCTTGGTGTCAAAGGACACTACAAAAAACGGGAGTAATTGCGGTGGCCTAATTTGCGTATAGCAGCGGTTCCCAACCGCCGTAATTGTCATTAATGGCGGCTTGCAAACCCGCAATAATCACTACCGCCAAAAGGTTTAATTCGGCAGTTTTCTTTTAACCGCCGCAATATCAAGATAAAACCGCCGCAATATGCATATTTAGGAACGACTGTTTACTTTGCTTATTGTGGCGGTTAGTAATCGCCATAATTGTTGTCCCTTTCAAATTATAGCTGTTATACTGCCAAAATTGTAATATTTTTAATGTTAATGTTTTAATTCCACATTTAGATCCTTTTTAGGCACAAAATCCATCATAATATGTAACCAAGCACCCATCATAATAATTAACATAAATTATAGAAAATTAGTAAAGCAAAATATTCATCATATTAAAACATAAGTGCCCAAAATCCATATCATCCAAGATTCAAGTTTAAGTTGCAACAAATATTCAACAGTTACAATACAAAAAAATATAGTTCATCCTAACAATGATTACTAATTGTCATTTGCTCCGTTATTTTCATCAAAGGATCTTCTTGGCATAGTTGGTGACGGAACGCCATCTTCTAAATTGGGTGCCGGCATAAAAAAATTAATTAGTAGTCTCAATCAGTTTTACTTTAAAACACTGCAATCACTGCTCTCGTTCTGGCAGCCTTTTGCTGAGAATGATCGAGTACTCAAAGTGAAATTAGATAAAATCCCTATGGAATACTACAAAACCAAACGAAATTCCAGTTATGACTTGAAATTTCAGAGCATTGAGAACATGTATATCAGCGTATATCACGTAGAACATACAAAACTTTCTGAAAAGACACTTTAAGGAGTCATATATATGAAACTTATTTAAAATTTAAAGAGTCTGAAGATTAATACTTTAATAGTAACGCACAACTTGCTCTCTTTTCCCTTCTCTGAAATCAACTATAGTTTGAGAATAAAACTTAACTGGTTGATTGAATTGAATGCAACACTACCCGTCAACCGACGCTACAGGGTAAGCAGACAACTACCTCATTTACCCCATTTTAATTCATTTCTCTGGTGCAGCACTACTGCTACATATCTCTAGCTATTTACCTTGCACTCTAGTTTTTCCTCGAGTTCTTTTACCTTTAGCATTTGACTCAGGTACTTTCCTCAAATTGGCATTGATTCCCTCCATTTGTTTCAAGATGTCTGACCTTGATAATGCTATTGGTGGCTCTCGTTGCTCGATTTTAATTCCCATTAAAACGGACACGCTGCAATCTAAACCGATGACCGCTTTCAAGAAAACAACGATGACCCATGAAACACTATTTTCTACTATGCTTCAACCTGCAAGAGTCTGTATCAAAGTTACACGTGGGACAAGCAAACTGAGTGTATGTGTTCCATCCAGATAAGGTACCAAACNGCCGTAATTGTCATTAATGGCTGCTTGCAAACCCGCAATAATCACTACCGCCAAAAGGTTTAATTCGGCAGTTTTCTTTTAACCGCCGCAATATCAAGATAAAACCGCCGCAATATGCATATTTAGGAACGACTGTTTACTTTGCTTATTGTGGCGGTTAGTAATCGCCATAATTGTTGTCCCTTTCAAATTATAGCTGTTATACTGCCAAAATTGTAATATTTTTAATGTTAATGTTTTAATTCCACATTTAGATCCTTTTTAGGCACAAAATCCATCATAATATGTAACCAAGCACCCATCATAATAATTAACATAAATTATAGAAAATTAGTAAAGCAAAATATTCATCATATTAAAACATAAGTGCCCAAAATCCATATCATCCAAGATTCAAGTTTAAGTTGCAACAAATATTCAACAGTTACAATACAAAAAAATATAGTTCATCCTAACAATGATTACTAATTGTCATTTGCTCCGTTATTTTCATCAAAGGAT
The DNA here is from genome assembly GCA_000715115.1 of Nicotiana otophora. NCBI lineage: Eukaryota > Viridiplantae > Streptophyta > Magnoliopsida > Solanales > Solanaceae > Nicotiana > Nicotiana otophora. Next base: position 8,214 of record AWOL01S0183701.1, on the reverse strand, counting down.
CTTCTTGGCATAGTTGGTGACGGAACGCCATCTTCTAAATTGGGTGCCGGCATAAAAAAATTAATTAGTAGTCTCAATCAGTTTTACTTTAAAACACTGCAATCACTGCTCTCGTTCTGGCAGCCTTTTGCTGAGAATGATCGAGTACTCAAAGTGAAATTAGATAAAATCCCTATGGAATACTACAAAACCAAACGAAATTCCAGTTATGACTTGAAATTTCAGAGCATTGAGAACATGTATATCAGCGTATATCACGTAGAACATACAAAACTTTCTGAAAAGACACTTTAAGGAGTCATATATATGAAACTTATTTAAAATTTAAAGAGTCTGAAGATTAATACTTTAATAGTAACGCACAACTTGCTCTCTTTTCCCTTCTCTGAAATCAACTATAGTTTGAGAATAAAACTTAACTGGTTGATTGAATTGAATGCAACACTACCCGTCAACCGACGCTACAGGGTAAGCAGACAACTACCTCATTTACCCCATTTTAATTCATTTCTCTGGTGCAGCACTACTGCTACATATCTCTAGCTATTTACCTTGCACTCTAGTTTTTCCTCGAGTTCTTTTACCTTTAGCATTTGACTCAGGTACTTTCCTCAAATTGGCATTGATTCCCTCCATTTGTTTCAAGATGTCTGACCTTGATAATGCTATTGGTGGCTCTCGTTGCTCGATTTTAATTCCCATTAAAACGGACACGCTGCAATCTAAACCGATGACCGCTTTCAAGAAAACAACGATGACCCATGAAACACTATTTTCTACTATGCTTCAACCTGCAAGAGTCTGTATCAAAGTTACACGTGGGACAAGCAAACTGAGTGTATGTGTTCCATCCAGATAAGGTACCAAACCCAGGAAAATCACTAATTGTCCACATTAAGGCTGCTCACATTTTAAATATTTCATTCTTTGAAGAGTCCAATGTCTGCACTCCATCGTACCACAATTCTCTCAACTCTTGGATAAGAGATTGTAAGTACACGTCTATGTCATTGTAGGGCATTTATTTTCCTGGAATGATCATTGAAAGAATGAATGAAGTTTGTTTCATGCACTCCCAAGGAGGACGATTGTATGGAATAAGAGCCACATGCCAAATACTACAGTTTGTTGCAATTACTCCAAAAGGAATAAAACCGTTACTAGCTAGGTCTAGTCCTACATTCCAAGGATCTACAGCAAATTCAAGATGAAGCAAGTCAAATGCTTTCCAAGCCTGAGAATCCTTTGGATGCCTCATCAATCCATCTCGGTTACCCGCTGAAGAATGCCATCTCATACTCAGCAGTTTTAGAGCATATGGACAATATCTCTGTAGCATTGGCTTTAGTGGAAAGTGGCGCAAACTCTTTGCGGGTTGCTTCTTTTTATTGTCCTTCCACCTAGATGTCTTGCATTTTTTGTATTTTTGTAAGCCTTCATCTTCCCCAAAATATAACATACAATCATTTGGGCAAGCATGGATCTTGGTATAATTAAGGCAAACTTTGTTGATGGTTTTCTTGGCCTCATAAAAAGAAACAGGAATCTTGGCATCTTCAAAGGCATCTTTTAATAATTCTAATATCATACTCATCGCTTTGTCAGTCATTCGGCACAAACACTTGATATGATACAATTTGACTAGAAAGGACAATTTGAAATACTTAGCGCACCCTTCGTATAATGATTGATTGCCATCTTCGACCAGTTCATAGAACTTTGCATATTCTTCATTATGCCCATCAATATGCCCTTCATTAAATGTTTCTTCTCTATTCATAGGCTCACAAGACACAGCAGGCTCATTGACATTGTTCCCTATGAACCTAAATACATCGTTAATCATGGTTACCAATGGATCTTGGGGATGCAGAGTTTCTTCTATGACATGTGTGCTCTGAAACGTTTGTGGCATAGTTGCATTTGATTCTTCACCATGCAAATACCAAACTTTATAATTCTTTGAAAAAGGCTTACAAGTTAGGTGTTGTTCAACTACATTTCTTCTTTGCCACTTGTTAAAACTATATTTCGGATACGGACACTTAATTACATGCCCATCAATAGACCCATACTCGAAAGCAAAATCCAGAAATGTTTTAAGCCCATCAATATATTCAAGTGTATTTCATGGTTTGCTAATCCAAGATTTATCAATTGGCATGGCTAGAAAAGAAGACATAAGATAACATCACAATATCAAAATGAAAAAGCTAGTTCATAACTAATATGTGAAAATTAAAAGAATATTAATCACTTAATCCCACTTTTTAACTTCTGAAGAATATGTAAACATAAACCAAAGCGAGAAATAAACAAAGAAGAGAACATGTACAACTTATTCCGGGAAAAACAAAAACTACAACATGCAAGAACTATCTATATCTTCAACTTAGTTTTGGTAAGTTTAAACATACAAGAATCCAACATCTAGTGACAAATTTATACTGATAGTAGGTAACTCAACACTAAGAAAGAATCAATTTATCTTTAAAAGAAGAAAGCTGCTCAAAAGAAAGGATAAAGTTAACTCACAAGAGTTATACCTATCAAATATATTTTTGTCGACGTCGATTCCAATAACTTCACCAACTTATTTAGATCCCTTATCTACCTATCAAGGCCATATATAATATTTAGGTTAATATTAGCAGAACAAAAACTACAAATGTCAAAGTTTAAACAAATACAAACTTAATTGAACAGAAAAGTAACAAAACTTGACACAAAAATAAAAGAAAAAAGAATTAAAACCATTAGATTAGTAGCTAAAAAAGTATTGCCAGAATCAATAAAATTGACTGCCAAAACGGTGAAATTGACGGCTAAATCCGTGAATCGGCAGCTAAAATCGGTGATTTAAACTGATCTTCGTCCAATACACACATATGCACGCCTAAACTCGATGAAATCAATAGCTAAATCAGCAAAATCACATGCCAAATCAGTGAAATTCACGGCTAAGATCAGTGCTTTAAACTGATATCCATCCAATACACACACATGCACGCCTTAAATCAGTGAATCAATGGCATTTTGAAAGTAATTACATGAACGACTTGAAACATGAGACGTATTGAAATGAGTATTTATCAGAAAAAGGCTATTTATAAACTAATTGAAACACATTACCACATATAAACGAGTTGAAATCTGATCTCCTTACAGAAAACTAAAGGATTTGAGAGAATCGTTAAACGGATTTGAAGGAATCAATTTTTGTGTGTGTGTGTGTGTGAGAGAGAGAGAGAGAGAGAGAGAGAGAGAGAGAGAGAGAAAAGACCGTCTGTATACTATTAAAATTAGGTTTTTAACATACTAGTTTCTCGGTACATGCGTTGCACGTGTATGTCAAGTGATGTAAAATAATATTAATATTTTTAAATAACATTTTGAGTAAGTAATTTTACATGGAAGAATACAATATAAGTTTTTGTGAATGACTGATGTAAGTCGTTGTATGGTGGCTTATTTGTCGAGGTAAATATGATTGGATAACGATCTACAAAGATAAACAAAGAAAACTTAATTTGATACATATGATAATTTTTGTACTTATTTTAATTTATTTTGTACAGGTATGTAATGAAGCTTTTGTAAATAAAATAACATTGATAAAAAAAATTACTAACTCTTTTTTTAACTTTATATTAAAAGGCATTATCCATTCTAGGAGAAAAGTAGCAAAGAATAATATTGACATGTATATCAATATTAGTTTTTATAATTAAAAAATATATAATTATTAAGCAAATAATAAGATCATCCCCCTGTAGCAATTAAACTACAAAAAAAGCTATTATAAAACGTGGACTAACTTTAGATTTGAAAAACAAACTAATTTTATAAGTTGCATGAGCTTTGCAAGACATGACTTCTAATACAATTGTATTATCATAAGTAAAAAAATAAATTATATGCGAATAAATATACATTACCAATTTCGGAGATTTGTTGTTTGCTGAATCATTCGATTGATTAGCACTGTTCTAATCAACTTTCCATTTTTGGCACCACATGATTCCTTCAATAATGACAAAAAATTAAATAACGCATTAAGAATACCCTAATTATTTTTTGAAGAAATCTCAAGACAACAGAATAATCTTCAAATTAAATACTACTCCGAATTATGTTTTATCTTCGTATAACGTTATATGACTAATAAGAACCATCATTCTTCGTTGTTCCCAATCAAAGGCTGCCCAACATGTAATTTTTAATATTCACTCGTTTGTTTTCCTGGAAAGAGAAACTTGACAAAGATGTATATATTTTTTAAGAATAAATTACAAGACAGACAGAAAAAGAAAAATACTTAGTCGTCTATATGAGATTGTGCAGGTCCCAAACTTTTATAGAAAAACTAAGTGTCTGGTTCATCTCCTGGAGTCCGCAACCATTACAAAGGCCTGAATAACTATCTAAAGTACTATGAATTGAAATTTTATCAATTAATAGACTTTCTTTCGTCATAATTGGAAACTTGTTGTCATGACTCCCACACAAAATAGTACCCATCTTTAGTCTCTATGTTAGACCAGGCACATTTGAAAGTGCGTTTTGCCATAAGAATCACTTCTTTATACCTTTTCCTCAAATTGGTCTTGTGATAAAAGTCGGTGCATTATCGAATGAATAGTCAAAATAGATATGGTGCCAAATAAATCTGTTTGTAGGTTTTTTCACTAATAGATGTGACTGTTAGTGTTGCATTAACAGTTGGCGTGGTATGTTTGTAAGTGATAGTTTTTATTTTATAAATAAGGCATTTAAATTATTTAGAAGGACATTTTAGTATTTCAACTTTTAACTTTTGAGGTTCGCACTTTTATAATAATATAGATTAGCGGGGGAGTTCTAAATATGTAGAGGGAAAATTAGAATTATTAAAAACTTATTAGTAGCGGGGGAGTTCTAAATATGTAGAGGGAAAACTAATTATTGAAAGAATGAATGAAGTTTGTTTCATGCACTCCCAAGGAGTATGATTGTATGGAATAAGAGCCACATGCCAAATACTACAGTTTGTTGCCATTGCTCCAAAAGGATTGAAACCGTCACTAGCTAGGCCTAGTCCTACATTCCGAGGATCTACAACAAATTCAAGATGAAGCAAGTCAAATTCTTTCCAAGCCTGAGAATTCTTTGGATGCCTCATCAATCCATCTTGGTTACCCGCCGAAGAATGCCATCTCATACTCAGCAGTTTTAGAGCATATGAACAATCTCTGTAGTATTGGCTTTAGTGGAAAGTAGCGCAAAATCTTTGCAGGTTGCTTCTTTTTATTGTCCTTCCACCTAGATGTCTTGCATTTTTTGCATTCTTGTAAGTCTTCATCTTCCCCAAAATATAACATACAATCATTTGGGCAAGCATGGATCTTGGTATAATTAAGGCAAACTTTGTTGATGGTTTTCTTGGCCTCATAAAAAGAAACAGGAATCTTGGCATCTTCAAAGGCATCTTTTAATAATTCTAATATCATACTCATCGTTTTGTCAGTCATTCGGCACAAACACTTGATATGATACAATTTGACTAGAAAGGACAATTTAGAATACTTAGCACATCCTTCGTATAATGATTGATTGCCATCTTCGACCAGTTCATAGAACTTTGCATATTCTTCATTATGCCCATCAATATGCCCTTCATTAAATGTTTCTTCTCTATTCATAAGCTCACAAGATACATTAGGCTCATTGACATTGTTCCCTATGACCCCAAAATGCATCGTTAATCATGGTTACCATTGGATCTTGGGGCTGCAGAATTTCTTCTATTTCATGTGTGCTCTGAAACGTTTATGGCATAGTTGCATTTGATTCTTCACCATACAAATACCAAACTTTATAATTCTTTGGAAAAGGCTTACAAGTTAGGTGTTGTTCAACTACATTTCTTCTTTGCCACTTGTTAAAACTATATTTCGGACACGGACACTTAATTACACGCCCATCAATAGACCCATACTCGAAAGCAAAATCCAGAAATGTTTTAAGCCCATCCACATATTCAAGTGTATTTCATGGTTTGCTAATCCAAGATTTATCAATTGGCATGGCTAGAAAAGAAGACATAAGATAACATCACAATATCAAAATGAAAAAGCTAGTTCATAACTAATATATGAAAATTAAAAGAATATTAATCACTTAATCCCACTTTTTAACTTCTGAAGAATATGTAAACAGAAACCAAAGTGAGAAATAAACAAAGAGGAGAACATGTGCAACTAATTCCGGAAAAAACAAAAACTACAACATGCAAGAACTATCTATATCTTCAACTTAGTTTTGGTAAGTTAAAACATACAAGAATCCAACATCTAGTGACAAATTTATTAACTCCACACTAAGAAAGAATCAATTTATCTTTAAAAGAAGAAAGCTGCTCAAAAGAAAGGATAAAATTAACTGATAAGAGCTATATCTATCAAATATATTTTTATCGACGTCGATCCCAATAGCTTCACCAACTGATTTAGATCCCTCATCTACCTATCAAGGCCATATATTATATTTAGGTTAATATTAGCAGAACAAAAACTAAAAACGTCAAAATTTAAACAAATACAAACTTAATTGAACAGAAAAGTAACAAAACTTGACACAAAAATAAAAGAAACAAGAATTAAAATCATTAGATTAGTAGCTAAAAAAATATTTGCAGAATCAATAAAATTGACTGCCAAACGGTGAAATTGACGGCTAAATCCGTGAATCGGCAACTAAAATCAGTGATTTAAACTGATCTTCGTCCAATACACACATATGCATGCCTAAACTCAATGAAATCTATGGCTAAATCAGCAAAATCAAAAGCCAAATCAGTGAAATTCACGGCTAAGATCAGTGCTTTAAACTGATATCCATCCAATACACACACATGCACGCCTTAAATCAGTGAATCAATGGCATTTTGAAAGTAATTACACGAACGACTTGAAACATGAGACGTATTGAAACGAGTATTTATCAGAAAAAAGGCTATTTATAGACGAATTGAAACATATTACCACATATAAATGAGTTGAAATCTGATATCCTTATAACAAAACTAAAGGATTTGAGAGAATCGTTAAACGATTTGGAGGAATCGTTTTTTGAGAGAGAGAGAGAGAAGGCGTATAGAGGGCGTAGAGAGAGAAAAGACCGTCTGTATACTATTAAATTAGGTTTTTAACATATTATTTCCCCGCACGTGCGTTGCACGTGTATGTCAAGTGAGTGATGTAAAATAATATTAATATGTTTAAATAAAATTTTGAGTAAGTAATTTTACATGAAAGAATACAATATAAGTTTTTGTGAATGACTGATGTAAGTCATTGTATGGTGGCTTATTTGCCGAGGTAAATATGATTGGATAACGATCTACAAAGATAAACAAAGAAAACTTAATTTGACACATGTGATATTGTTTGTACTTATTTTAATTTATTTTGTACGGGTATGTAATGAAGCTTTTGTAAATAAAATAACATTGATAAAAAACATTACTAACTCTTTTTTTAACTTTATGTTAAAAGGGATCATCCATTCTAGGAGAAAAGTAGCAAAGAATAATATTGACATGTATATCAATATCAGTTTTTATAATTAAAAAATATATAATTATTAAGCAAATAATAAGATCATCCCCCTGTAGCAATTAAACTACAAAAAAAACTATTATAAAACGTGGACTAACTTTAGATAGAAAAACAAACTAATTTTATAAGTTGCATAAGCTTTGCAAGACATGACTTCTAATACAATTGTATTATAACAAGTAAAAAAATAACTTATATGCGAATAAATATACATTATCAATTTCGGAGATTTGTTGTTTGTTGAATCATTCGATTGATTAGCACTGTTCTAATCAACTTTCCATTTTTGGCACCACATGATTCCTTCAATAATGACAAAAACATAAATAACGCATTAAGAATACCCTAATTATTTTTTGAAGAAATCTCAAGACAACAGAATAATCTTCAAATTAAATACTACTCCGAATTATGTTTTATCTTCGTATAACGTTATATGACTAATAAGAACCATCATTCTCCATTGTTCCCAATCAAAAGCTGCCCAACATGTAATTTTCAATATTCACTCGTTTGTTTTCCTCGAAAGAGAAACTTGACAAAGATGTATACATTTTTAAGAATAAATTACAAGACAGACAGAAAAAGAAAAATACTTAGCCGTCTATATGAGATT